>PITA01006770.1:0-97137 GCA_004023965.1 Spilogale gracilis
CCCCCCCCCACCGCCCGGCACCCACTCTCTCTTTCTCTCAATATAAGTAAATAAATCTTTTTTAAAAAAAGTAACACATAGACTGAAAAATGCACAATTCATAAATATACATTTTGATGAACTATCACAAAATGGGCACAGTGCGTCACTGCACTCAGGTTACATGGTAGACGGGATAGACACGGCAGAAAACTCAGGCTTGCCCACCTGCTGAGCACCGTCAGAGGGAACGCTCTCCTCACTACACCTGCCCAGACGTAGAAATGGGTCCAGAACTACAGTCACTCTGTCCTCCCCCTTCAACTCCCATCCTGACTGCACGTTAGCCACACGGAGCCGCTCTGGCAAGACTTTCTGCGTTACTTAAATCAGGTTTCATCCCTGATTTATCAGGATTTTCCCAAATTGCTAATATCGTTATTCTACCCCCATCCATCTCATCAACTGCAGTAAAGCTCAGTCGCCTCCAGTCAGTCCTAAACATCCCCAAAGGTTTATTTGGCCTTATATTTCCTAACACAATTTATAGCATTCAAATATTGAGTTAGATTTCGGGATGACATTCATCAAGCCTGCTGAAATACGCCCTCGGCTTCTTTCTCATCATCCCTGTCATCTATCTCGGCAGCAAATGTGCTGCTGTTTTTACCTGTGTTCCATATGGCCAGATAAAGTCACTTCCTCTTTCCCGGGCTTGCATTTCCACGGCACCCCAGAACTCATCTGCACGGACTGCTTAAACCTCATTACTACTATAACGTTTTGTAATAAGCTCACCTCTTCAAATATATTTTCCCCCAGGATACACCTCAAATTTATTTGTTTGTACCTTTCCTAAAATCAGAATCGCTTACATGGGCAAGGGATGTCCTCTTTTCCAAAGCAAAGATCAAGAGACTCCTGGACCTCCAAGGATGCACGTGCTCTCAGGGACAAAGCGTGGATATAACGTGTCTTCTGGGAAAATCCCATTTATAGGGCTCCTTATCCAGCCTGGCTTACCCCCGGCAGTGCAATCCCCGAAAGGGCTCTAGGCGGAAGAGGCAGTGCTCCCAGGAGAGAGGAGACATGGCGGCTCTCTCCCTAGCCCTCACTGACTCCAGAGAAGCCAGGGTTGGGTCATTGGGTCCCACCCTGCTTGTTCTGTCACCTGGGACTCTGAGAGCTACAGAAACCAAAGCCAACGGAGCTTACAATCCCCACCAGTTACCAGGGAGAGTCCCGGATGTGCCCTGTAGGTATTTTAACATCCCTCATCCCCTGTGTCACAAAAACCCTCACTATATGCACTCCAAAGGGAATAGAGCACAGGCTCTGAGGACAACCTTAAATCTGCAGTAAGAGACCCTACCACCTACTGATATTGGGGCAGAGTACTCGCTTCCCCTCTGGTGGGGGTAGCCCACTGCCTCCCTGGAAAACCAAGGCACTCCCCTACCACAGAAGGCACGGTAGAACTGAGGACACAGAAGCTAAGCAGTCATTTTGGAGAGCCAGGGATCTATATGGGGACATTGGCCACTTGGGGACAGCCTCCGCCAGTCCAACCACTGCATCTGAGACCCTTCAGTTTCCTGGAGGTCTCCCAGGCCCTGTCCAGTGCCGCCCATTCATTCTTGTTCCTCTTCTGCAGAGATGAAGAGCTGAGGAAAACAGGAGAAAGAAGAAGAGATGCTGGCCAGCTCTTCCCCCTCCTTTGGCGAGAAAACCAGATCCCACTTCAGTGTGCTCGCTTCTCTCCCTGTCCTTTATTATAGGGCCTTACGGGGCTTGCCTATCTCAGCGTTTGAGGACTTCTCGAAGACACACATCCTACAGTTAAATCATTCAGGTTTCCCAGCGTATTGCTGGGTGTAAGGATGGACACCCAGTACATTCTTTGTAAACTCATACAGCTGGCTGGAGGAGTTGAGAGAGACGCTCACTTGTTTTTCTGGTTAAAGAGATACAAAAGGAAGGCAACTGGAGGGAGTACAACTTTCTGTGCATTGCGGTAGAAGAGCAGGTATTACAGGGTTTCCAAAGACTATAGCTCAGCCTTCCTTCTATGTATCACAGGACTCTGTTCTAAGGGACCACAAGGGCAGCCCAAGGTCTCCGTTTTCACTCAACCTCCCTGCTGAATCTTGCAAGCTTCCATCCTTCCATGCGCTCACGACCACCCAGAGGGGCACAGAAAAACCATAGCCTCTTCCTTGAAACTTTCATTCAGCCTTTCTCCGGCTAGGCCAGTGCCCAGCAAAAGTCAAATCTCTAGTTTGAAAGTGAGCACATGGCCATGGGATTTTATACATTCTTCTTCTTTTTTTTTTTTTTAAAGATTTTATTTATTTGACAGAGAGAAACACAGCCAGAGAGGGAACACAAGCAGGGGGACTGAGAGAAGGAGAAGCAGGCTTCCCGCCGAGCAGGCAGCCCGATGTGGGACTCGATCCTGGGTCTCTGGGATCATGACCTGAGCTGAAGACAGTCGCTTAACCAACTGAGCCACCCAGGCGCCCAGGATTTTATACATTCTTGATAGCAGAATTGGAAAAGTCTATCTCCAGAAATAATACCTGCGCTGAGACCCATGATCTTGGTTTATCAGCAGAGAATAGTAGGGACAACAAGAATCTTATATTAAGGTTCAGCAATCCCAAACTGTGACCACTGTTGCCATAGCCAGGCTAGTTAATGCCACCATCTGCAACAGCTGGGTCTCCACAAATACCGCCGGGCCTCTTACTCATTAGGGGCACCGTGCCTCCAAAACCGTGTTGGTTGTATGAGACTGCCTGCTCTTGGCGCCGTTCCAGCTTGTGAATATTTCCATTGAAGGTTTCCCCATCTGGCAGCCACCCAGGGTCATGCCCTGATGTGCTTGGTGGTGTCCTTACAAGGGGATCAGGCCACTGAGAACGTGACACCTGCCCGTGGGCTGTGCTGGAAATCGTCAGGCAAAGCATAATGTCACAGAGCACGGCTGCAAAGAAATAAATCAAATATGTTGCCTGCTGTTGATGTACCCAGGTGACAGAAGACCATCTGGCTCTAATCTATTCCTTGGAAACAGAGTCAGAGATCCAAGAAGTGACAGCTGCACAGATGTAGGAATTTTTGTCCCCCTTCAGTAAACCTGCAGTGTTTGGATTCTCTGCAGTGCTCCTCACTTGGGATATTCACCCAGCTCGTGATAATGTCTTTTCAATGATCCCATGAACTGGGCCTTTCTAGGCTTGAAAAGCCAGTCAATTCTAATTATAGGCTAGTCTCCAGGAGATGGGTGAGAGGCAAAGTCAGAGCTGCTATGCCTTCCTACTGGGGACCTCTCCTGCGTAGCTTAATTAAAATGTTTGGGGGAAGCAAAGAAGGTAGAAGGTAGAAGCAGGTTTTCATTTTCCTTCCTGGTGAAAACCCATCTATCATTCCATCTCAACACAAACAGGATCATGATTTATGTCCCCCGGTTTTCAAAGGTGATTTCCCGCACTTGTGTCATTTCTGATATATATTAGGCAGTCATTCCCTACTCCTCCACCAGGAAGCTGGAGGAGAAAGAAGACTGAGGTGCCTTCTCATGTGTTTTGGGTCCGAGGATAATGGTGCTGAAGCCAATCCTTTGCCTATAAGAAGCGCTGGCTGCATTGAATATAAACAAAGAATTAACATATCCGTGGAAGGAAGGCGCAGGGGTTCTGTGGGCACAAGATCCACCTCCCAATATGCTCCAATCCCACAGGGTAGGAATTAGGGGTCGACTGCTCAGGACCGTTGTAAGAATGATTCCAGATCCATTACCTGCCCCATTCAAATCCCTATCAGTGAGTAAGAATGTCCTGGCAAAGTGCCCCATTTGACTCCATACTACTGGCCTCCCCCTGAGCAAACTACCTCTCCTCTGTAAACCTCAGTTACTTCACCTGTAAAATGGAAATAATAATAGGATCTATCCAGTGTCATGCTGGCATCAACTCTTCCTGGCTTGTGAGAGCTCTTTCTGTGCTTCTCTTCCCAACGCTGAGTGCAGTGATGTCATATTGATGGGCTGAAAATAACCAGTAGGAATATTTATACCGTGGAAATTGGAAAATGTCATACACCAGAGCATATTTCCTGTTGGAGAGCTAGCTGTTAAACATTTTTGGGGGAATTAATAAGATAATTTGAGTTAATGGGCTTCACAATGTCTTGCACATGGAGGATTGTGAACGACCACATCATACATGCAAAGACTTTTTGCTTATTTTCACATCTGTAAAGCCAGGATGTGAAATATGATCAATAATGGCTGGCAGTTATAATTGACAGCATTTTTCCTTATTGGCTAACAAAATAATGCTTCGTGTGCCGGTCAACGGAGCGTTAAGAGTTGGGGAAATATGTTAATATTACCACTATTATTATGACCAGAATCATTGTTTTTCTCTTAGGCCCATGGACAATAGTCCACGTATATGATTCTCAAAATGTGAGGGTAAACACCGAAGTCCCACCAAACCTAAAGTAGCCTCCGTCTGATTCTAGGGGAACCTTGGAAGTAGACAAAACCCTCCCCGTCCTCACCCTTGCCTACAACTGGCGGCTCTCCCCGCTCTCCCCAAGCTGTTCTCTCTCCCCAAATCCTCCAGCTCAGCCCTATGTGAGAATAATCCCATAGGACCCTTGACATGCATGAGTCACTTCAGTGAATGTGACCCCTCCAGGAGCGGTTTGCACTGAAGGGCGACGGCTCACTAGGCACCAGCAGCTGGAGTCCTCACTCAAGGCACTCCACGTGTCCGGTGACAGGTAGAAGG
The DNA here is from genome assembly GCA_004023965.1 of Spilogale gracilis. Classification (NCBI taxonomy): domain Eukaryota; kingdom Metazoa; phylum Chordata; class Mammalia; order Carnivora; family Mephitidae; genus Spilogale; species Spilogale gracilis. The sequence goes on from PITA01006770.1 coordinate 4,779, forward strand.
GGGTGGGGCTGCTCAGGAGGCTTTCTTTTGTTTCTTTTTTCTCTTTCTTTTTTTTTTTTAGAAGATTTTATTTATTTATTTGACACAGAGAGAGATCACAAGTAGGCAGAGAGGCAGCAGAGAGAGAGAAGGAAGCAGCTCCCTGCCCAGTAGAGAGCCCAATGTGGAACTCGATCCCAGGCCTCTGAGATCATGACCTGAGCTAAAGGCAGAGGCTTAACCCACTGAGACACCCAGGCATCCACAGGAGGCTTTCTCGATAGGAGAATGACCATACAGATTGCTGCTTGCAATCTGATTCCTATTGTCTGGTAAGGGACAATGGACAAGAATCATTACCTATTAATGAAATAATCCGAAGAATGGCTTAGTGACAAAATAATAAAGATTTGCCAAATATGAAGATTTTAATACGTGAGATCATCAGGCACTTTTTAGGCTGTAGTAAATGGTACTCAAGCATCTTGCTTACTGAGATGTAAATTACTCTAGGTCTTTTCAGGGACAATTTGCTGGTGCATATTGAAATTTAATAGGTACCTAGCATGCTACCTGCTTCAGAGATGCAGTCCCAGGAGTCACAAACTAATGTTCACAGGGTGTCCATGGCTGGGCCGTCTCTACTGGCAGAACCCAGAAACAGGCGAAATACTAAGGGAAGCGTTAAATGAATGTTGCTGCCCCCATCGCCATTCTGAGGGCAGTGATCTGGAAGAATGAGGTCAGTTTGTACATTCTGACAAGAAAAGAAATATTAGAGGGAGAAGAAAGCAATTTATCGAACACCATATATACATAAAAGGATAATGAAACAAAACCATTTTCCCCCTGTATTATCATATATGAGCCTAGATGCATAAATAAAGCTAAGAACGGTTACCTCTGCGAACGGGGATACTGTGAGTGTGGGGCGGCTGGCGCATATGGTCAGGGCCGACTTTAGCTTGATTTTTCTGCTTAATTTCAATTTTACAACCGAAAGATATTCATATGTTATTTGTGTAATGAAAAGTGGTCAATAAATAAGCCAGAAGCCTGGCCATAGGATGCTCGGGCTGAGGCAGCAATGCGTGCAGCAGCTAAGGGAGCACTCTGCTGGGGAAGGCGAGTGGGAACCGGGCACCTCCGAGGGCAGCCGCGCAGAGCCGCTCACACCTGCCGGGAGAGCAGACGGCACGCATGCGCGCATGGGACCGCAGTGGTCCCAGGAGCCCTGCCTTCCTTCACCTCTCCTCTGTTGCCGCCCCACTAGGTTAGCAGAGGGAGAGAAGGATAGCAGAGGGAGAACGGAGTCATTATAGTATCAACCAGGCCTTTCTGAGAGTTCTGGGGATTTGATGGTTTCCTCCCTGCCTCTTGGGACCTCAAAACTTTATCCTAATCACCCCCTGCTACCTGCTTCAGAGATGCAGTCCCAGGAGTCACAAACTAATGTTCACAGGGTGTCTATGTCTGGGCCATTATTGATTAAGTTATCAATTAAGCAGGTCCTGGAAAAAATAATCACATAGAGCATTCTTTTTTTTTTTCCTCAGAAACCTAAAATATTTGCTTTTCTTTGCCAGCTCAAGTTCTTACCTCCTAAAATGTTCACGGAATGGGATTCTATTGCCTTTTTTGGTCTCCATCCATCCAACGAAGCACATGTATTTAACACCAACTGTATATATGACTGATTTTCAAGGGTAGTGGCAACAAAGACTTTGAGGAACCAATGCAAAAACAAAACAAAACAAAACAAGCTAGGATTCTCCAGGCAAACGTGGGGTGTGAGGGAAGGGAGGGAGAAACTTGATGGGGTTGCACACTCCAGGCTGAAGTACCACATTTTAGCAACTCAAACTCCCTTGTACACACAGAGGGGTGAAAAGTCCAGCAAGCCCCTATAAACTCAGTGACGAAGAAGGGCTCGAGAGTCCCTGTGAAACTTAACAAACACGGGACCGTCATTCTAGGGCATGTGCATGCTTGCACGTGAAACCCCCATAAGGACTTGGAAGCAGAAATACAGGACTGGACACCAAATTTCTGGCAAAGGGAAGCCTGATGAAGACGATGCCCTCGTTTTTTCACCTCCAAACCATGGACAAAGTCTGAGATGCTCCAGGGACGTTCGGCCACATTGATAACCAGGAACCAGGTTTGCACACTGTGTGAACCCTCTAGCTCCATGGGGCCTTTTGCAATTTTAATTAAAAAAAAAAAAATCTGCTCTGATGGCTCTCCCATGCTCAAGAAAAGCAACAGCAGACCCTAAGATTTTTTTTTTTTTTTTACCGTGCTTTACCACTCTGGCTCTGGACAGGGCGAGGACGAAAGCTGAGATAAATCACATCACCTGCCGGAAAACCTGACAGGCTGCAGCTGTTGGGGGAAGTGGCCTGTCGTGGATTTCTGGGGCTCCAGCCCTGGTGAGCACACCCGCCATGAGGCTGAAAAAGGCAGGTGGGTATTCCAAAGGGAGCCCAGCATGCACTCTACTCCCCACGAGGCTCTGAGCCCTGTCCCAGTTGGTGTGTCTGCCAGTAGTTTGTTCATAAAACATTTGTGGCTAGTCATTTAAGTAAACTACTAACCAACCACATAACAGAAATTCATTAAGCAGCTATCGTGTGTCGTCAGGGTTGGGACCGAGGATAGAATTGCAGAAGAGGGAGAGCCAAGAGCCCAGCTATCAAGAATTCTAGGCGGACTGATGGGAGGCAATGTAGGAGAAAGGTAGGGCTGGCTTTGAATCTCCCTGTCACTCACCAGCTGGCTAGACCTAGACCTGTTCTTCTGTAAAATGGGATAAATGCTACTTCTTACTTCAACGTCAGGTTAGGATGAAAGGAGATAAGGATAAAGGATAAAGCACTTAGCTCAAAGAAAGCCACCCATTATTGAAAGGGCAAAAGATTTCCAGGCCTCCTTTTATAAGTGAGGCCCAGGGAAACAGGCATTTGTAGAATGAAGGAGGGGCAGTGCAACATCTAGCAAAGCCTCACAAGCAAGTGAATTGTGGGTTCCTTGAATTCTACATAGGCTCGATTTAGAGGGTTAGAACTTGAATTTTTCACACATTCATGTTATGGAAATCAACCTTTGCAGAAACCAAATGGAAAAAAAAAATCAGAACCTGAAAAACAGATGCATTCTATTTGGGATGTAAATTAAACCTTTTAAGAGGCTTTTAAGAGGTAGCTTTTCCAGGATAATTGCACTGGAAGCACTCGAGGCCAATCTATCTTTAACCCAAATGTCACCTCGCTGTGGATACAAGCGGGGTCACTTCTAAATCGAGACCATAATTACAGTGCCTCAGAATCCAATAGATGCTCAATCCAACAGTGCCCCTTACCCTGGTTTTTGCCTGCAGGCTCCGAGGGGGGTTTCCATGGGTCTATGGGGACTGGGAACCAAGGATTGCTACACACCCCTCTTCCTGTTCAGCTCGCCCGCTGCCCCCACCCCAGGGGGTTGCCCAGAAAGGAAGCTCACCAGTGCCCCTGCTGTCACCCCTCCTGATCCTGAGATGCCAGTGTCCTTGCCCAACCATGCTGTCTCCACGGACTCCAAGGCTGTCAGCTCTTGGGGAGCTGAGTGGTCATGGGTGGCCCCTCAACTCCAGGACCATGCTTTATGCTTTGGGCCCAGCAGTCATTCTGTCTGTGGTCCAAAGTCCCACCAAGTCCCTCATGAAATCGTTTCTGTCACCTTCTGGCCTTGGTTAGCAACACCACAGAAGAACTTAGCTGACCTGACAGGGGAGAGACCAGGCCACCCCCTGCAAGGCCCCCTTCTCTATTCTCCTCAGCTGTCCCCAGCTCCAAAAGAGAAGGCCCTCTTCTCTTCAAGGTCGGAAAAGAGCCCCCAGGGCATGCATCAAACAGACCCTAATGGAGGGAAGTTGCCCAATCAGGAACTTGATCAGCCAATGACTGTTGTTACCAGGGCTGCTGAAGTCATTTACTTGGCCTTCGTGGTCAATAAACCGAAAAGAAGGTTTTCATTAACCTGTTAAAAAAAAAAAATCAGAAAAAAACACCAAAAATAGTCCCCTGATTTTGTTCCAAGTTTGGATCATAGTTGTTCCTCCCTATGGGACTGTTAAAGGTAACTGAGGCATAAAAGTGATCAAAGACATAAAAATACCAATGGGAAATGCAGAAGATGATTTAATACAGGAAAATTGATATTATAAACATTCTTTATAAGCTGATGCAGGTTAGGAAGTTATAATAATAATCATTCCTTCAAAGCAGTGGTTGGTGAGGGCTGTGATGGACTGGTGAAAGTGTTTTGGTTACCTGAATATTACTACGAACCTTCATGTGTACTTAAAATTAACTTTTTCCACTGCACGGCATTCATCAGAGAGTATTGGAATGAATTCATTTATTCTTCACTGCATATTACTGTATTCCTACTGTGTGCCAGGCACTATTTTAGAAATACTATACATGACAGACCAAGCAAACCAGATCCTGACTTCATGGATTTTCTTTCCATAATCGGGGGACAGAAAAAACAAACAAGAAAACAAGAGAGAAGCATATAATATAGTGCGAAGGGTTGTAAAGATAAAGGATCAGAGATGATAGGAATACTTTAAATAGGGTCAAGAGGAGGTGATATCTGAAAGATGTTGGACTGAAATGGGACAGCTTGTCATACGGTTACCTAGAGAGAAGCATGGTCCCACAGGTGGTGGGAGGAGGAGCAAGTGCAAAGTCCCTGAGGTGCTCCAGCTGTTTGAAGAACACAAAGCTAGGATGAGAGGACAATTTGAGGGGTGATGCTAAGAAGCAGTGTCATGGTTAGAGTTGGTAGGTCATGGTGAGGATTTTGATTTTAACTTGGAGTGTCTTCGATGATTATCGATAATTTTTTTTATTCTGAATCTAAAAATGTTCTGATCACAGTGCCTGGGTGGCTCAGTTCGGTAAGCGTCTGCCCTCAGCTCAGGTCATGATCCTGGAACCCTGGGATCAAGCCCCCACCTCCCGAAACCCTGCTCAGCCGGGCCCCTGCTTCTCCCTTTCCCTCTGCCTTGCAGCTCACCCTGCTTTTGCGCTCTCTCTCGCTCTCTCTCTCTCTCTTTCTGCCAAATAAATAAATAAAATCTTTAGAAAAATGCAAAAATCCGAGCGCCTGGGTGGCTCAGTCGTTAAGCATCTGTCTTCTGCTCAGCTGTCCCGAGATCAAGCCCCACATCGGGCTCCCTGCTCAGTGGGAAGCCTGCTTCTCCCTCTCTCACTCCCCCTGCTTCTGTTCCCTCTCTGGCTGTGTTTCTCTCTGTCAAATAAATAAATAAAATATTTTTTAAAAATACAAAAAATGTTCTGATCTTTTCATAGTGAATGCTATGCTGAACCTCCCAAACATCCCAATCCTGCTACAGGACGAATCCAGTCCTTTCACCCAGACGTGGGGCTGCCGGCTGAAGCCTCAGGCAGGAACTCCAGGACCTGCGGTCGGAGGGCGGGGCCTCACCCTCACTTTTGCTCCGCCCACACCAATGGCAGCCAATGGCTGGTCAGCGTGGGAATGTGGCCGCTCCGCCCCCTTGCCTCAGTAGAAATAAGAGTTAAGTATCAGGTTAGTTTCAGAGCCTGTCCTGGGGTGGCTTGTGGTCTCTGCTGTAGTTGTACCACAGTCGCCCGTGTCCTTCCATCCAGTTCTGCCTGCGGCAAGCCACATTGGCTGGGACGCCTCCAGGAGGCCCGTCCCAAACGCTCTCTCCCGGGGATTCAACCCAGGACAACTCTGAGCCACAAGCTACTGATCCAGATCTGTAGACAGAGAAGTCCAAGATGACGACCACTGTGCTCCGCAAAGTCGGCATAACCGGTGAGTTCATTTTTTATTAGATTCGTAATTTGGCTGACCCCTTGGTGTGTATCATTTGGTGCTTTTCTCTAAAAGCAAAAATTCGGTAAACAGGGAAGGAGGTGGAGAGTGTTCTCATGAGTTGGAATCTGGTTATACCCCATTTTGGTTCTTTGACTCCCAGGAGCCAATGAGGTGTTACATCACTCCAGGAGAGGGAAAGCATATTAATACTATTTAAGTGTGAATAGACATCCCACAGCAGCTCTGAGAAGTTTGAGAGTTTATAGACTCACTCTTCTGACTTCCAAAAAATCTAAAGTTCTCAAAGTAGGGAAGATAAACTTAAAAATGTACTGTTCCTAATAGCACTCAGCTGAACTGGGTGTTCTCACACGTAATCCATACAGGTGTTTGATATTATTACTGCGATATCAAATGGCAGGTTTGAGAGGGATCATCATTTACCCACCGAGAAAAATCTTTTGACCACCACCATGCCAGGCTCCCAACAATAATGAAAATGTGCCCAGCCCCTCTGCTTTGCTGGGCGGGAGTTCTGGGAAACCTCTTTATTAGGACCTGACTGTGCCTGGGCACCCTTCTACCTTCCCTGGTGTCTCGCTCCTTGCTTCTCGGCTGGCTAACAAACTTGAGGGTATGATAAAATGAGCTGGAGGGCTTATTAAAAACGCGCGTTGCTAGCCTCCCCCCTGCAAATATCTGATGCCGCCGGTCTGGACCGTGGTTTTGTGTTTCTCCCAAGTTCCCAGGTGGAGACCACACTTTGAGAATGATGCCCTGTGTTTATGAACAAAAGATGATCTTGAGGGTAGAAGCCAAATCCTAAGGATTGTGGAACATAAAGACAGAAGGAATCTGGGTTTCTGACATGAGCTTGGTGAGACTGTGATTTATGTTAAGAAATACATACTTGGTTATTGTAGCTTCTACTGCAGACTTCGTAAAAAGTCTGATTTCTAGGGAGGTGAGAGCGGGAAAGGTGCGTTTTGTTATGTTGATGAGGTACTTTTGGAAAGGCCCCAGGTGATCTAAGGTTGGGGCTGGTTGCCAAGGGAACGAACCCTGCTGGATTGGAGGGCTGGAACTTTCCGGCGAAGGGAAAATGGTTGGGGGTTGGCTCCACTTTGAGAGATCATTGATTTAATCAATCATGCCTTGGTAATGAAGCTATCATTAAAAACTCCAAAAAGACAGGATTTCCGTGAGCTTCCGGGTTGATGAACATGCGGAGAGGGTAGGGAGTGTGGTTGACTAAGAGGAGGCAAGGCGGCTCTGCCCCCTGTCCCCATACCTTGCCCTCCACATCTCCTCACCATTCTGCTGATACATATTCTTTAATATCCTTTGTAATAAACGGGTGACACAGTAAGTTAAAGGTTTTGGTGAGTTTCCTGAGCTGTTCTAGCAAATTAACCAAACCCAGGGAGGGTCTTTGGAAGCTCTGACGTATAATGGGTCAGTCCAAAGCACAGGTGTGTGTCGTGGGTCGGGGCCAGTCTTGTAGGACGGAGCCCTCAACCTGTGAAATCAGATGCTGCCTCTGGGGGGATAGTGTCAGAATCGGGTTTAATTGTAGGACATGCAGCTGATGTGCCAAAACTTATTGGTGTGGGGGAACCCCCCAACACGTGCACACACACACGTGCACACACACTTTTAATCCAGCCCTGTGTTGGATTCCCTGCTCCTCTGGGAGTCTGCTCATCCTATGTGCCGGATTGCCTTTTCCTGAGGGAAAAATAAAACCTCCACCACTACTCTTTGCATTTTTTATTCTATATAGCTAAACCTGCTCTTACCTGATAAAGGGCCTCAGGCCACACAGTATTTCCTTCCTCAAACTAGTGAGAAAATGCCAGGGCCTCCTCCTTTTTCTCCCAAGTGCAGGAGGAAATTGGAACGTGACCTGGCATTCAAAGTTTTGCATTCTTACTTCAAACTTGGTGGCATGACCTCAGGCTGTCAGAGAATTTGTAGGTTTGTGAATTCCTTCATGAGAGGTGGCACACCATGAACGCTGGGTGCAGGCTTAGCCGAGCAGTGGTTTTCCTAGCCCTAAATGAGCTGTCCCCGGAATGGGAGTCCTAGGGAGCCCTAAGTCTTGGGCACCTGACACCCCATGCCCAAACTTGTCTTTCTCCATGGAAGCAACGGGAGAAAACAGAGTGGCTTTGTCTTACTCAGAAACCAGGAATGACAAGGCTCAGAACACTTTCCAGTGTCACCATGTTTATCTGATTAAGGAAGGAAAACTATGCCAGGTTTTAAAGTTCCAGTGATGAAAGTTTCTTTTGGATAATTTTGCTTTTTCTGAAGGATCTTCGTCAAAACTCTGTCTTGGACGATTTTGTATGCTTGCTCTTTGAAATTGTTTTTGTTGTTGTTTTTTAAATCAAAGATAAAGAGGAAGCTTAACTATCATTCTCAAATAAGATAATAGGTGGTGATAGCTGGCTGTTGCTATGGGTCCTTATTTCTGCTTTGGTTGAGATAGTTAAAGGGGTCAAAGCCTTTATCCTTCACCCACACATGTTCCCAGTTGCCTGGTGATGCTCCTGGGATTTGTGTGATTAGCTCCAGGCTCAGTGATTCTTTGAACAGTTGACAAATTCTACCGGTAGCCTGGCCCCCCAAAGTAGCACAGGTAACACGAGAAATTGGAAATTGATCTTTGTCTCCCACCACACACAAGGGAAGGCTGCCTCTCCCCATGAGACCATACTCCACTACTGTTCAGTGGTGGAGTACTGGAGCACCTGGGTGGCCCAGTTGATTAAGTGGCTGCCTTGGGCTCAGGTCCTGGTCTTGGGGTCCTGGGATCCAGCCCTGTGTTGGAGTCCCTGCTCATCCGGGAGTCTGCTTCTTCCTCCACCCCCTCCCCACTTGTGTATTCTCTGTCTGTCTCTCTCAAATAAATAAAATCTCTAAAAAAGAAAAATGGAGGGCGCCTGGGTGGCTCACTTGGTTGAGCGACTGCCTTCGACTCAGGTCATGATCCTGGAGACCTGGGATCTAGCCCCGCATCGGGCTCCCTGCTCGGCGGGAAGCCTGCTTCTCCCTCTCTCACTCCCCCTGCTTGTGTTCCCTCTCTAGCTGTGTTTCTCTCTGTCAAATAAATAAATAAAATCTTACAAAAAAAACCATGGAGTACCTGGGAGGAAATAAAAAGCACTTCATGAAACCAACTCTTAGAACGCAAAGCCTAAAAATGGTCAGCCAATATCGCTATAAAAATAGCATTTTGTTGATTTCCCGATTTCTAGTCTCATTCCACTACTTTCTAACTAACCTGCGGAAAATAAATGCTTGACCTTACAACTTTCTCCTCTACTATAAGCCTGCTGGGCTTCTCAACCAGCAGTGTCCCCCAAAGCAGACACTGCCCTCTGGGGTTCCTATACCGTGGTGGTGGCAGTTCAGCGGACTCCTCCGTCTGCCTTTCTTCTGCGGGCAGGGCTGGAGCTTCAGATGGAAGGCAAGTGGCTTTGGGACAGAAGGTGGAGCGCCGAGCGAGGGGTCAAGGATCATGGCAGGTTGTGTGCTCGCCATTGGCTATCATTCAAGCAGAGTAAATTCCTCCTGAATAGAAGGGGCGGATGGAGTGAGTCACGGGCCCACAGTGTAGGGTTGGTTTTGTGGGTCCTTGTTGTTTTAACCAGGGTAACATGAACTCCTGACCCTTCTCTGTGGATGTGATACAAAAGAGGCGGAGCTTCTGCCTACCCCGTGTCGGCCGCACCCCCCCAGACCTCTGGTGTTTGGGACCCCTCTCCTCCCCCCACCCCTTTTATACATAAGCTGCAAAGTTGGTTGTGGGAGGGTGGCTGATGTCTGGAGGACAAATGCGAAGGGGTCCAGCAGAAGTCACAGGTGCAGACAGGGTCAGTCCTTCGGTGAAATCCCAGGGCAGGTATACGATGTCAGTGAAGTCCTCATTGCATCGTCCCTGGGCACCCGCAACGGTGAGAATCTGTATGCATAGTCCTTCTTGCAAAAGTGACTGAGGAGAGCTGTGATCAGCAATCCCCCGCCCCCAGCTTTGGAGTAGTTTCCCTCTGGGAGCTCACTGAAAGACCACCTGCCCCCTTTTTAAGGCAATCCCCAATTCCCCCGAGACACTTCTTCCTTCCAGCATCCACTCCTTGGCACCTCTCTCCAAACTCCTTGCCTTTTTCTTGGTAAATCTTTATGGTCCCAAAGACCCAAAATCCCAAAGAATGGGACCTAGCACCCTTACCTCGAAGGCAAGGAGGGCTTAAAACCTTCTACAATAGTAAAGAAGGAAAGAAGAGGAAACCTGTTGGCTCTCCATATTGGCATTTCTGTGCATTTTACATGTGTGGCCTTATTGGGGTACAGGGAGGGCTCCAGGCAGAGTCCTTCAAAGGAGCCCCCCAGTGCCCGTGCATCTTGAGGACTGTAAATAGTAATTAACAAGGAAAGAATGACATTTCTCCGGGGTGCTCAGTGGGTGTTGAGTCCTAGCACTCCTGACTGGCATCTGAAATCCTGGGTTGAGGAATTGGAATCAATCTTTTTTTTTTATTGCAATTTTTGCAACACAGTAGGAATATATAATATATATATATATATATATATTTTTTTTTTTCCCTGAAGGCAGAATGTCACTATTATGTATTGGAAATGCTAGCCAACGTGCTCACATTCAGATTTCCTGGGAGAGAGTGCTCAGTGAGGTTCTGGAATTGCTAAAGCTTTTCTGTGTGGCACCTTTTGGCCCCTAGCGTGGAGAGCCACCCCATGTGGGTCAAAGCTGGGGTTGCAAGGGGATGAGATGAAGAGCCTGGGGCAGGGGGCGGGGGGGCAGGGTCCAAAGCATCCATGATGCTCTTGAGACCATAGCTGCTACTTCTTTTAGTCCATTAACGTTCCCTGATGGTCTGTGAGTGCAAATGACTCTAGATACTGATGCTTCAACAGAATAAATCATAAAGCCTCCTACTATCTCCATTATTAGAAGGGTGTGACTTTTGAACTAACAAGGCACATCATTTTCATTTTCCCTCCTCGTAAAAGAGCTTGGACTAAGCACCCGCAGTTGATTGTCTTTTTTTTTAAGATCTTATTTATTTGAGTGGGGGCATGGGGGAGGGGCAGAGGGAGAGGGTCAAGCAGAAGCTGTGCTGAGTCCCATATGGGTTTTGATCCTGTGACCCTGAGATCACTTGAGCCCAAAGCAAGAGTTGGATGCTTAACCGACTGAGCTCCCAGGTGCCCTCCATTCCCATTGATTTTCTTTTTCCTGACAGCTTTCCTTGATCAAATCCTGAAACATTATTTACTATGTTTAGTCAGAACCAGAATCCCTGGAAACAAACCAGATTAATAATGTAATTCATTATCTAGGAGGCTGTTTCTATGACTGTTGGGTTTGCTATAAAAGGAGAGACCAAGAAAACAAGAGCAGTGAGAGAAAGAGATGAAAAGGAAAATGAGAAATAGGGTCAACTAGAAAATACATGTGCCTCAAATGTAAGACTTTCCAGTGTTTTTTATTAAAAAGGGTCTTGTCTTTAGTTAGTAGTTTCTTACCTATGTGAATTTATTTTTTTTCTGCTTTTGTCGGTCTTGCACAAAGAGTGATACATATACATTTTAGCAGTAATACAGTTTGATCAGAAGTTCTGCTGCTTCTGGGGTGCTTGGGTAGTGTAGTCAGTTAAGCAATGGACTCTTGGTTTCTATCTCAGGGTCATGAGATCGAGCCCCACATTGCTTTGGGCTCTGTGATGAGTGAGCGTGGGGTCTGCCTAGGATTCATTCCCTTCCCTCCCCGTCCCCCTTTGCTCCTCTCCTTGCTCACAGGCTCTGTGCATCTTTGCCTGTGCACTCTGTCTGTCTCTAAAATAATAAAATATCTCTTAAAAAAAAAGAAAAAAAAACCCTATCTCCGTACCCCCACATTCTCTTGGTTACAAAGAAATAAATCTCTAAAAAAAAATTATACTGCTTTAGAGCATTCATTCAAACTTTCTAAAAATGTTGACAGATTCTGGTGGTTTTTGAAGCAATGGTAAAAGCCTAAGAAATAACATAAACCAACTTGGCACATTGTGACTACCTTTATTGGCATAGTCCCTATGATCCTAAATGTTGATATTACAGATTCTACCCAACCCCTTACATACTGATTTTTGATCCCAGTGGCAAACAAGAGTTTGTATCAGGTTGAAATCAGAATCTCAGTTTGGGAATAGGCTTTTTCTGGTTATATTAAAAAAAAAATGTGGTGACCTAGAGGAAATGAGTTCGTTTCCTTGGGGTAAAGATGCTTGATGGGCAAACACCGGGCCCCTGGGTGAGCGGGCAGCTCCCGCAGACATGCAGGGACTTAAAAGGGGAACAGGCGTCAACACTGTAGAATTTTTCTTTTTTCCTACTGTGTTCTCATTAAAAGCGATAAGAACTAAACATTTTTGCACGTTCCAACAGCTCCTCCCATCCTCCAGATCTTGATGGTGGTGGATGGGAGACCAGCAGCCTGGGTCTTGGTTCTTACTAAAGCTCTGATAAATAGGAATGGACTCCTATTTACCCCACCATTCCTGCCCGCCACTACATGCTTAGCAAACTTCCGGAAGTCTGAGTTAGGTAGGCACTCCTTTTGATTTAACAAGCTTCCGTTTAAAAAATGAAGTGGGGTGCCAGGGTTGCTCAGTGGGTTAAGCATCTGCCTTGGGCTCAGGTCATGATCCCAAGATCCTGGGATCAAGTCTGAGCTCTCCACCCCTTCAGGCTCCCTGCCCAGCAGGAGGTCTGCTTCTCCCTCCCTCTCTGCACCCCATACCCCCCTGCTTGCCTGTACTCTTTTTCTTTCAAATAAATACAGTCTTTTTAAGAAAAAAAAAGAAAAACCATTGGGAGAGTTGACAGAGTTAATGTACTGAGCCAAGGGGTGAGGGGTTGCAAGAAAAATATACACTGTCTATGGTTCCTTCTCTGAGCCTGGGTAGGAGGAGGAGATAGTAGTGTAAAAGAGTAACTAAAACCCAAGCAGGGAGTCTGGGAGACCTAGGTGGCAATCATAGCTCTAGACCTTCTTGGCTGTGTGACCTTGGGCCGGTTACTTGACCTGAGTTTGAACTGACCTGAGTTTGAACTGCCACCTGTTTAGAATAAGCAAAATAAACCTACTTCCCAAGACCATCTGGGGAATCACGAGATTACAATATATGTATCAACTGTACGGGAAAGTAGACTGTAGAACCGTGATCAGTTCCGCAGACGTGAATGTGAACTCCAGGTTTACGGTGTAGCTCCAAGTCTGCCCCGAGGATCAGGGCCCGTGTGGGTGGAAATTTCCAGGGAGATCCAGGGTGGCCCGAGTGGATGGTGTGGTGAAGAGCTAACCTGCAGTACCCTCCTCCTTCTACTTAAACAGAGCCTCCTTGCTGTGGGCAAGATGGGTGCCCTTAAATCTTGATCTTTAGACTCAAAATAAATAAGATCTTCCCTGTTGGCTAAAGGAGAATAAAATTACTGTGCCCACAATGAACATTTCTCTCTGGCCGCCTCTTTGTGAACTAATCCCTTATCCTAGTCCCTGGTGGTTCCCATCAACAGTCCTGAAACTGGCATCTTTCCCCATACCCTCCTGTAGCATTACTCTTCCGTGAGGGAATAATAGGGTAGGAGCATGCACCAGTTTCTAGAACAGAATAAGACACGGAGAAGAATGAAATAAAATGGCTTGCATACTTAGATAAACCCAGAGCCCGTTTCCTCAGCGGTATTGTACAGAAAAGGATTTATTGCCCAACAATGAGCTTTTATTTTCTTCTTTCAGGAAGCCTCTTTGCATTATTATTCATTTGGCAAGTCCTTTGGGTATTCAGAAGTGACAGCTTGCCAATTTTTTTCACCAACATTTTGGACTTTAACATCTTAATCTGAAATCATCGCGGTAATTACGAGGGGGCGCTGGTGGGAGCATGTGGGAAAGGTAGCAGCATTTTCCAGATGCTCCCACCAAGACCAATGTGCTAAATGTGTTGCTCTGACAGCTGAAGTTGCAATGTTTGAGTCCTTGCCATCGAACAGCAGACTGGGGGCCACCTAGGGGGTCGTGGGAGTATGGCGCACGGTGGGGGCGGGTGCACGTCTGCGGGCACGATTGTGCCTGAGACAACCAGGCCAGCACTTGGGGTTTGCTCTGTTGTCTTTGAAGGCCAGCAGTGGGTCACTGGAGCTATCGAACGGGCCATACCTAATCAACCAACTTCATTAGGTATCTACTCTGCCCTGTAGAGTCTATTGATCCTGCTTCAGTTCCTTCCCTAGGCCTTGCTGGGGATAGAGTTCTGGTCCGGCTGGGTTATTTGCCTTATTATGTGTTGATCCAGTTAGAATGTAAGTCAAGTCCCAGGAGGACAGGAACCTTGGATTTTGGCTCCTGCTGCATCCCCGGCACCCAGAACAGTGCCTGGCAGGGAGTAGAGGCACAAGAGGTAGTGATTGGATTAAGGAATGAATGAAGGAGTGCTCTGTGCTGCTCCGCATTAAGGGAAGCTAAGACGGTTTCCTTAATCCTGCTTTAGACTCCAGCGGAAAGCAAACTGAATACTAAGAGAGCCTGCCAAGCCAGGTAGCACATCAGAAGCTCTTGGTTTTTCTTGGAAGCGTATTCCCTACAAGTGATGCCTCTGTGTTCCCTGTGCAGAAGAAAAGAGCGTCCATGGCTGTACCCTTTAAACTTATCCGGTGAGAATAAGCTCACGTCACCCTGAGACCTGCTTTGCCGGTTGCACACTGTGCTTTATTCTCTACCTGACCCCCTTTCTTTTGCTCTTACTGGAGTCCAGAGGCTCCCCCAGCCCCGCCAGCGTTACCCAATGGTTTGCTCCTTTCCTCTCCCCATTAAACATGTATGTCAGAGGATGGCTCAATAGAAATGCATCCTTCAAAGAGCTATTGTTGTGAAAAATAAAATAGATCCTGTGGCTGTTGATAGAAACTTGATGGGAAAATGTTTCTGCGGTCAAATACGTGTGGGGCTTAGAGTTCATTGACATCATCTTTGTAGTGATCCCCCAGCCTTCAGTGAACTAAAGGCATTTAGACACCTGAGAAAGAGCCCTAATACACAGTGGGTATTCTCCCAAACTTGATTTGACCCTGAAAATGTTCTGTCCTAAAATATTACCTCTCGGTGTCCCTGGAACCTGGTTTGGGAAACGCTGGTCTACGAGAAGGGCACATAGAGGGCTTAGCCTGAACCTGGCCTTCAGGGGTTTGAAGACTGATTGGTGGCTCACCAGCAGCTGGTTGGGAATTACCATGATGGGTAAGTTCCTAGAACCAGGACCAGAAGAATTCAGAAGAGGGGAAACCGAGAACATTTCATGGAAGAGGTGGGACAGAATTGGGCTGCAGGTGATAAACAGGATTTAGAGGAGAAGAAAAAGAAAGGAGAAGGCTGGGCAAAAGTGCAAAAAACAGGGCGGCGCATACCAATGAGGGTTCTTATTTCAAAATTTAATTTACTCAGGTTCCTGAAAATTCAATGGGACTTTGATTAATGATTCCAATATCCAGTCCTATTTTTCCTATTAATTCAGTGTGTTAGTGTGCGTTCTCTGAAGTAGATGCTAAAATAGGATTCAATGTACAGGATTTTTTAAGGGGGATGACTGGGACAGAAACTGGAGAAACCAAGAGAAGCTGGGAAATCCGTCAGACCATGATGGGTTTGACCCCATGTGGAAGAAGGGGGGGGGGGGAAATGTCGGTTAGAAGCGTTTTGGGCTGTGATGAAAACTAAGGAAGGTTCAGTCATAGTGACAGGGAGTCCTCGTGTCAAAATCGGCCATCAGAAGAGTCCTACATCTTTCAGGATTGGCATGGCCCAAGGATTCCTGCTGTTCTGTATTCCCAGCTGGGAACTGCCCACAGAAACCGAGTCCTAGATGCAAATATGGTGACCGGTTCCAGAGCTCAGCTGGTCCCCTGGATCAGTGAAGATCCCTGTAGTTGGAATTCTATAAAATACTATTCTCATGCTGGTCATATTCAAGAGATGGATCTTTATCAAATAGACCTATTTAAAGGAACAAACTGCCTAGAAACCCAAAGTTCTACATCTGAAATTAGGGATAAGGGTGGGACGGTACCAGATGCAAAGAGCTACACAGACTTACCTTGGCAAAGGGGTCTTGATACTTAACACTTGATAAATCTGCAGGTAAGAATATTTGAGTTTCTCTAAGGAGTAGGTTCAGTAGTCATGGGATATCAAGCTTATAAAATCGGATGTTGAAGATGGGGGGATCCTCTTAAGGATAAGAATATGAGCTACAAATACAAAACTACCAGGGTTCTTCCAAGGGGCCTTGGAAGAGGTCCCCCCCCCGCCCCCGAGTAAGTAAGTCCAGCTCCAGCCTCCTTCACTTGGTGATAAATCCACCCTGCCTATCTGCAAAATATGGGTAAGAGACTTGGAGTGCATTGCAGGAACATATTCAAAACTAATTCACTGCTGATTGATTCATGAAAATGTAAACTGCATCACGAGTGTTTAATTATCTGAACTGTGTATGCTTTCAACGGTAAAGAATCAGCTGACCAGAGCTGGAGAGTGAGCCAGTGAGGTTAATGCACAGGGGACGACCCTGGTGAGCTTTCTCCAGCAGAGCTGCCCAGCTGCTGAGACAGACCCTGCAGGATGTGGTCGGCGAAACTCTGCCGCATCACGGTCCTTGGTGGGGATCACAGCATGGCTTCCGATTTTCTGGATCCCTTCAGGGACACAAAATAGGGAAACCAGGGGACACATACAGCATACAGTTGATTGTTCTCTTAGCCAAGCACCGGAGTGGAGCCTGAAAGGTAGTCAGACCGTGAGGATTGCAGCTAACACAGCTGTGCTGGTTTGTGAAGACGCCGGCATGACACGAGTTTTCTCTGAATTCGCTTTCTTGGAGGACTCCAAATGACTCTGATGCTGCTGCTTCTCATGAAAGCAAGAAAGCAAGAGAAAAGTGGAGGGGCACCTGGTGGCTCAGTTGGTCAAGGGACTGCCTTTGGCTCAGGTCGTGATCCCAGGGCCCTGGGTTGAGTCCACACCTGGCTCCCTGCTCAGCTTTTCCCTCTCTGGAGGTCTGGGGTCTCTCTCACTTTCTCAAATAAGATCTTTTTAAAAAGTGGAAAAGGAGGAAGAATAAGGAGGAAAGAAGGAAAAAGGAGTCAGAACAGGGAGAAAAAAGAAAGGACTGGGAAGAATGGAAAAGAATAGAGAGGAGAGGCCGTGGAAGGCCCCAGTTGGTGGCTCAGTGGGAACAGAGGCCTGATTGTTTCTGGATCTTGTAGCATCATTGGAAAACAGACCATGATCCAAAGTAGTAGACAGATAGAAATCTAGTTTGCGGAAGTTCTGGTTCTGAAATGTGTCTGGCTGTGTACGGATTATCCATAGGTCTCCGTCCCTGTAGTTAACGAGTTGGGTTGCGGATCTATCTGAATCTGCCGTTGCTGGGGAAGTCTTCCTTAGGCTGTATGATCCTAGCGCTCTCCCCATGTAACATGGCATGAGTACACCTGCCTGGCCGGTGAATCCAGACTTCTCCCCCAGGCATGCACTATCAGCCTCTCCATCCCTCCATTTCTGGAGCTTGCTCTCTAACACTTAACCTTATTTCTCATTTTTGTCTTATGCTCTACCTAGATCCATTGCTCCAACCATACAGATCCTTGTCTTAAGTATTTAATCATGGAATATAATTCTTGCCTACCTCTGCATTCCCC
This sequence comes from Spilogale gracilis, assembly GCA_004023965.1. Classification (NCBI taxonomy): domain Eukaryota; kingdom Metazoa; phylum Chordata; class Mammalia; order Carnivora; family Mephitidae; genus Spilogale; species Spilogale gracilis. The sequence goes on from PITA01006770.1 coordinate 22,374, forward strand.
AGATTATATGGGTTCCAAGAGATGGTTTGAACAACCTATGCTAGTGGATAACTTGTAACAAGATCATAATAAATATTTCTTGGAAGAAATGAATGCATGGAAAGGATTTATGTATATGCATATGTACTTTTACTTATCGTTATGACTTTTGCCTGATTATTTTTTTAAGATTGTATTTATTTGCAAGAGATTTAAGATTTTATTTATTTGAGAGAGAGAATGAGAAAGAGTGAGGGCACATGAGAAGGGGGAGGATGGGCGCCTGGGTGGCTCAGTTGGTTAAGCGACTGCCTTCGGCTCAGGTCATGATCCGGGAGATGCGGGATCAAGTCCCACATCGGGCTCCCTGCTCGGCGGGAAGCCTGCTTCTCCTTCTCTCACTCCCCCTGCTTGTGTTCCCTCTCTGGCTGTGTTTCTCTCTGTCAAATAAATAAAATCTTAAAAAAAAATCATCTTAAATTTTGAGTATTTCAATACATTTTTCCTGGAAAAGATAATCTTTTCCCCCACACAGAGTCACATAATTCAGAGTAGTGATCCTTGACGTTGGAAGCTATAGGTGCTGCTTTATTTTTCATTTGTTTTCCTGCTGTGGAATGACTTGTAGTAGACCAATGACTTAAGAAAGGTTGTATTTTTTTTTTTTTTAAAAATTCATCTGCTGCAAGGCATGAAGGGAGCAACAAAGAAAATCAGGATTTGAGGGGAACATATCCCAGAAGAAAGATACCTCATTGATGTGACCCCACCATTTTATACTATACATTTCTCCTTGGGGCATAAGCTAGTTTTTTGGTATAATTCAAGGGGCTGAGAATCCAGGCAAAGGTGACCTCTAAGAGGCTAGCCAGGCCTCTTCCAATCTACTGGAACAAGGGAGAAGAAAAATAGAGTACCCAGGACTTGTGATCCAGATCTCTTCAAGAAAGGATAAGAGAGGAATGAGCCCAACATTCATAGGTCTTCTCCCCATCAAGGCATTTGAGGATTTGATGAAAGGCTTAAAAGCCAAGTTAATACCATTTAAAAATCAGAGTAGAGTGTTTATCAGGCTCTTAAACCCAGCAAGACGAAAATCAGAGGTCACGATACATCTTAAACACCCCATGACCTTGGCTGAGAACCCCAACGGACTATGTATTCTAAGAGCAGGGAAGAATCAGAAGTAAACTGAGGCTGGCCCGGATTGAGGTGAGTTGGCCATCAGTTGAGATGCCCTGCAAAAGGTAGGGGAGCTTCTCTCTGGGAGGAAGCATCAGGCAGAGCTCCTCCGATTTTTCATACACAGTGTGTCTAGCAAGCAATCAAAATTGGCTAAGAATAAAGAAAAAAAAAAGCCCAAGAGATGAAAACAAAAAAGAGAAACTGAGCCACAGGTGACTCAGCCGCTGGTGTGATCAAATACTGGCTTGACTGTACTCAGGAAAAGAATAAACTGGAGCATTTTACCAAGAACTTGAATCCATTTTAAAAATGGTCAAATGAGAATTCTGTATGTGCTATTAAGATATCAGTGAGTGGATTTAACATTCACGATAAAGCTGAAGGTTAATTAAGTAAAAGTGAAGTCAGCACAAAATATCAAAGCTAAGTCACCAGCAAAAAAGGAACATAGCTTATGGGAATGAGCAGGAGACAAAACGCAGGGAAAAGGTCTCACGTACTTGGAATTGGAATCCCAGAAGGACGGGAGCTAATGGAAAAGAAGCAATATTTAGAGAAAACGTCGAGTAATCTTCCAGTAGCACGGTCAAGCTACAGACTGTCCAGGTACCGTTCACAAAATACAAACAGGCCAAATGCCACGAAAACCACAGGCAGACCTACAAGGAGGCCACTGAACGCTAAGGGCAGGTGAAAATCAAAGGACCAGTAACCTTCCCAGGAGCAAAAATCAGAAGGGAGATGTCCCAATGGAAGCTCAGAGATAAAACTGTGACATCTTTCAAGTTGGAGACCGCGATCCTGCCACACTGGAATCTATAATCAGGGAAAGTAGCCTTGGAAAATGAAAGTAAAATAAAGATGTTTCCAGTCAGACAGAAATTGAGAGCTTTTCATCCGTGACAGAAGTGTACTGACGAGAGACAGGCAAGGAGGGGAACAGGGGGAAAGGGTGGTTTCTTCAAGAAGAGGGAGAACAAGCTCCGAAGGAAGTACAGAAATGCAATCTGGACAAAAAGGGGGGGAAATAGGTGGATAACTTGAACATGGACAGTAGGAAATAATCATCGTGGTGGGGGCTTTAAAACCCCCATACCAGCAAAGTGCAAGGAAACAATTGTGGAAAAAGCAAATGCTTCAGCCTCTTCTCCCTGTCTGCATCTTTTTTTTTTTTTTTTAAGATTTTATTTATTTGACAGAGAGAAACACAGCGAGAGAGGGAACACAAGCAGGGGGAGTGAGAGAGGGAGAAGCAGGCTTCCCGCCGAGCAGGGAGCCCGATGTGGGGCTCCATCCCGGGTCTCCGGGATCATGACCTGAGCCGAAGGCAGTCGCTTAACCAACTGAGCCGCCCAGGCGCCACCCCTGTCTGCATCTTCAACCTGTGGTCTGATGGAGGGTATACAGTTGGTGCTGTGGAGGAGCCGCTTCGATGCTCCTTGAAATCCCTCCTTTGATAGGTGAGGGATAAGGGGGAGACGGGAACAATAAGCCTGATGTCAGAACTGCGCCTGGTGCCCAGATGGGTCTTGCCCTCTGGCGACTTTTCAGGGCTGACTTGAGAGTCGGGCTTTGTACTGTGCCCATTCCAAGACTGGCGACTTTTTCGGCTGCTTGGCATTCAACTATGCCTGAGAACAAAACCTTACACCCCATTCCAGGAACCTGGTGCGTCCCGGCCGTCCTCTGCGGGCTTCCCCATCCGGGGCCCACCGCTCCCCCGAGTCCTCGTGGAACCGCTCTCCTACCCTCTTCCCCAGACACCCTTCTGGACGCCGTGGCAAAGCCTTGAGAAACCTGCAGTCACTTGAGGGGCTTGGGTTGAGGCCCAGGCCTCCTTGTCCTCCAGCGCTGATGCTTTGTTCTGGAAGGACACGAGGTGGAGGAAGGGGAACAGTGTGGCCTCCTGTTCAAGAGCAGGTCGGCTGAGCTGTCAGAGCTCATTTTTCGAGCCATTCTTCCAAAGGTCTCGGGATGATGAACTGGTTCTGCCTTGTGATGATTTTGTTTTCAGAGGGAAAGCCCTAAAGGCCACAGGGAATTTCTGAAGGGGAAGGAATAAAATGAGAGCTTAGCTTTCTCACTGCGCCTCCCTCCACTCTTCTCCTAACCAAACCTGAAAGAGCCAGCCCGAGTGGCCAATACAGGATTGATTTACGGGCTGCAGAGTGACTGTGAGGCGCTGGGTGGTGGCAGCCCTTTTAATTTCTCAGACCGTTTACGATCGCGTTTTAGTTAATGGACAAAATAATCGAGTAAGCTGCTGGGCACAGAAAAAAAAAAGCTAGGGTCTGCCAGTGATGTGCTTGAATTCAATTTTTATTCTGCTTCATAGAGACAGGATAGACCAATCTCTGAACTTCTCTGGGCCTCGGTTTCTTCATCTATAAGAAGGAAAGCTAGCATTCCCCACCCAATATGATTTCAGGGGAGGGGATCAAATGAAATAACATGTATTCCTATGCTTTCTAAATGGATGAGTTCTGGTCATCCTGTTAAGCATCTGCCTTTGGCTCAGGTCGTGATCCCAGGGTCCTGAAGCTGAGCTATGTCGGGCTCCCTGCTCAGTGGGGAGTCTGCTTCTCCCTCTCCCTCTGCCGCTCCTCCTTGTTCATGCTCATGTTCACTCGCTCTCTCATATAAATCTTTAAAACATCAATAACTGGATGAGTCCTGAAATCAATCTCATTTTCTGTTACTTGCCTTAAGAACACTATAGATATTGCAAACGGGCAACTGTCCCGAAACGAGTGCATGGAGAAAAATGCTAAGAATGTTTAGAACGGGAAGGATACTTAGCAACCTTCTAGCTGAACACATTTGTATTTCAGCTGAGAAAATGGAGTGAAGACCAAAGAAGTAGTTACTTTTTCAAAGTAGAGAAATCAGAGAAAGGGGAGAAGAACATCTTCCAAATCTGTTGCAAATTCTACACCATCTCCTGGCGCATGGGAGTCAGGATGACGGGATCCTAGCATGGGCTGTGTTGTTTCTTTGAGGTACGCACATCCTGAGCTGAGCAAGGAGATCAGTGGGTGATCAAGGAGAGATGTGAAAAGTCATAAGCATTGATGTAATGGGTGGTTGGTTTTGTTTTGTTTCTTTCTGAATTCCAAGAATTGCAGAAACAAGACTATCAGGAATTCCTAAAGCATTGAGAGACTTTTGTAAAGAATGTGGACAACTTATCTCAACAACACTATCTTCTGGCAGAGACATTAACATACCTCCTCAGAACAAGAGCATGTCCTAGACACACTTCAGGACCAATTCTAGAACTTGGGTGCCTCACTGGCAGCTGCTCAAAGGCGAGAGGAAAACATGCCGTTTCAGCAGATCTCGTATCATCTCAAGAGCATCTGGAAGGAAGACACGAGGGCCCCTGACATGTGATGGTGTGCTTTTGGTGGACACGACCCTTCTCTGAACGCTGGTCGTCCAGAATCTCTACAGAAATGGCTGTGTCCGACAAGAAAACTTCTGTCTTGAGTCCTAGGACAATTCCTAATAAACTGGGTTGGAGCTTTTCCCCATAGTACAGTTTTGGGGGTCTATGTCAAGAAGATGGGTCTACTATGCACTTGGCACAAGACATTTATAAAAGGGAGCACCTGCGTGGCTCAGTCGTTAAGCATCTGCCTTCAGCTCAGGTCATGATCCCAGGGTCCTGGGATCGAGTCTCACATCGGGCTCCCTGCTTCTCCCTCTCTCACTCCCCCTGCTTGTGTTCTGTCTCGAGCTGTGTTTCTGTCTGTCAAATAAATAAATAAAATCTTAAATAAAATGAAAATAACATTCCCTCCCGTAGTCTTATGCAGTGCTCTGAGGCCTCAGAAGTCTTTGAAGATGAAGTGACCGTTTGATCGTGAACTTGGTTTCATCACCACAGCATGGATCAAGGCTTTCCAGCAAGTCTCTTTCCCGCCCTCCCCCGCTCCACTGCCCGTGTTCAAAGATTAGAATCAACAAGTCCCAGTTCTCAGCGGATCCCAGACTGCTGCTGGGTTAACCCAGCCACTCAGTGGCCGGGGTGCCTGCGGATCACGCTAACCCGTAATCGGCATTTTCCCTCTGAGATGGCGAGCCCCAGAGCCTTCCCCAAATCTGAAAAGATGCATTGATTTCCTGTCATCAGGGACTAAATAGAACACCTCTTGTTCAACTGAAACAAAACAAAACAAAAAAACCTGTCACTGACTCCGAAACAGGAAACTGCCTGTCTCCAAGGGGCAGAGTCACCGGGCAGGAGGGCCCCCTTAACGAAGGTCGCTTTGTTCTGTGCTTGTCAGTCGCTCTCTTAAACGGTGTTGTCATCTCTGATTCATCCCTTTCTTTTCACGCAGGGGTGACTCGGGGGGCCAAAGGGCTGTGTAAAGCCCAGCTACATTTAATAGATAAAATACAGCCAGTTACTGGCAAGCCGAAGGGGGCGAGTGGATCATGGAAGGAAGCTCTGGGGTAGAGCGCTAAGCAACGTGACAAGTGGCTGTGGCTGGGGACAGCTGAGGAGGGACCGGAGTGGCTCAGCTGGCCTTTAGCTATTTGAGCGAAAGCTTAGGAGCTCTCGGGGACAAAAAGGCAGAGCGACAAGCATTGCTGGGACCCATAGATGCCCGCTGGGAGCACTGAACAGAGGGAGACCCCAGACAGGAGCACATGGAGAAGAGCCCCAGTGAATGCTGTTACTCCACGGTTCAGCAAATGCTGGTTATTGTATCGTGCATGGTGAGCACCAGCCTGGGACCACAGGTTACACACAAAGGGCCTGGAGAGTTGTGGCACTCAGCAAGCCAGACCCTAACTGGGCAAGAGAAGATGGCAAAAATCTTGGCACTCGTTTTGAAAGAATATATATTTTAATATTTTGATTTTTTCTTTTAATATACATCTATATTCAATATAGATGACTTCAGTATATATACACATATACCTGTGCACACATGCATCTGTTTTTATTTATGACCAGGCTATCTATTGCCCTCCCTGCATACCGACAGAACCCACACAAATGAATCTCTTCAGCCAGAAACTAAAGCTTAAAACTGAAGAGTAAAAACTCTTGGGTCAAAACCCAAAAATGACTATGTAAAAACACCTTTTAAAAAATTTTATTGACATATTATTTGCTTCAGGGGTACAGATCTATGAATCATCAGTCCTACACAATTCACAGCTCTCACCATAGCACATACCCTCCCCAGTGTCCATCACCCAGTCACCTTATCCTCCCACCCCCTCCCCTCCAACAACCCTCAGTTTGTTTCCTGAAATTAAGGGTCTCTTATGGTTTGTCTCCCTCCCCGGTCCCCTCTTGTTTCTTTTTTCCCTCCCTACTCACTATGACCCCCTGCTCTGCCTCTCAAATTCCTCCTATGAGAGAGATCATAGGATAACTGCTTTTCTCTGATTGTTTGTTTCACTTAGCATAATACCCTCCAGTTCCATCCATGTTGTGGCAAGATTTTGGGTTTTTTCATGGCTGTGTAGTATTACACGCACACACCCCCTCCACATCTTTATCCATTCATCTGTTGATGGACAGGGGGTTCTTTTCATAGTTTGGCTGTTGTGGACATTGCTGCTATCAACATTCAGGTGCATGTGCCCCTTCAGATCACTACATTTGCACCTTTAGGGTAAATACCCAGTAGTGTGATTGCTGGGCTGTAGGGTAACTCTATTTTCAACTTTTTGAGGAACCTTCATACTGTTGTCCAGAGTCGCTGTACCAGCTTGCATTCCCACCAACGGTGTAGGAGGATTCCCCTTTCTCTGCATCCTTGCCAACACCTGCCGGTTCCTGACTTGTTAATTTTAGCCATTCTGAATGGTGTCAGGTGGTATCACTGTGGTTTTGATTTGTATTTCCCCCATGCCGAGTAACGTTGAGCGCTTTTTCATGTGTCTCTTGGGCATTTGGTTGTCTTCTCTGCAGAAATGACTGTTTTTGTCTTCTGCCCATTTCTTGATGGGATTATTTGTTCTTTGGGTCTTGAGTTTGGTAAGTTCTTTATAGATCTTGGATACTAGCCCTTTATCTGGTAGGTCATTTGCAAATATCTTCTCCCATTGTGTCAGTTGTCTTTTGGTTTTGTTGACTATTTCTTTTGCCGTGCAAAAGCTTTTGATCTTGATGATGTCTCAATAGTTCATTTTTGCCCCTGCTTCCCTTGCCTTTGGCGATGTTTCTATAAAGAAGTTGCTATAGCTGATGTTGAAGAGGTTGTTGCCTGTGTTCTCCTCAAGGATTTTGATGGGTTCCTATCTCACATTGAGGTCTTTCATCCCTTTTGAGTCTATTTTTTGTTTAGTGTAAAGAAATGTTCCAGTTTTATTCTTCTGCCTGTGGGTGTCCAGTTTTCCCAACACCATTTGTTGAGAGACTGTTGGACATCCTTTCCTGTTTTGTTGAAGATCAGTTGACCATAGAGTTGAGGGTCCATTTCTGGACTCTCTATTCTGTTCCATTGATCTATGTGTCTGTTTTTCTGCCAGTACCATGCTTTCCTGATGATCACAGCTTTGTAATAGAGCTTGAAGGTGGGAATTGTGATGCTGCCAAGTTTGCTTTGCTTTTTCAACATTTCCTTGGCAAATTGGGGTCTTTTCTGGCTCCATATAAATTTTAGGATTGTTTGTTCCATTTCTTTGAAAAAAAATTGATAGTGTTTTGGTAGGGATTGCATTAAATGTGCAGATTGTTTTAGGTAGCATAGACATTTTCACAGTATTTGTTTTTCCAATTCCATGAACATGGGACATTTTTCCATTTCTTTTTTTTTTTTTTTAAAGATTTTATTTATTTGACAGAGAGAAACACAGCCAGAGAGGGAACACAAGCAGAGGGAGTGAGAGAGGGAAAAGCAGGCAGGGAACCCAATGTGGGACTCGATCCCGGGTCTCCGGGATCATGACCTGAGCCGAAGGCAGTCGCTTAACCAACTGAGCCACCCAGGCGCCCCCATTTTTCCATTTCTTTGTGACATCCTCACTTTCTTTCAGGAGTACTTTGTATATGGTTTTCTGAGTACAGATTCTTTGCCTCTTTGCTTAGGTTTATTCCTGGGTATCTTATGGTTTTGGGTACAATTGTAAATAGGATTGACCCCTTAATTTCTCTTCTTTCTTGCTGTTGGTGTATAGAAATGCAACTGATTTCTGTGTATTGATATTCTATCCTGCCACTTTACTGAATTCTTGTTCTAGCAGTTTTGGAGTGGAGTCTTTGGGTTTTCTGCATAAAGTATTAATCATCTGTGGAGTGAGTTTGACTTTTCTTTGATGATTCGTGTACCTTTTATTCCTTCTTCTGGTCTGATTGCTGAGCCTAGGACTTCTAGTGCTATGTTGAATAGCAGTGATGATGGTGGACCCTGCTGTGTTTCTGACCTTTGGTGAAAAGCTCTCAGTTTTTCCTCATTGAGAATGATATTCACTGTGGGTTTTTCATAGATGGCTTTGATGATACTGAGATATGTACCCTTTATCCCTACACTCTGAAGAGTTTTGATCAAGAATGGATGCTGTACTTTGTCATATGCTTTTTCAGCATCCAATGACAGGATCATATGGTTCTTGTTATTTCTGCCATTAATATATTGTATCATATTGATTGATTTGTGGATGTTGAACTAACCTTGCAGCCCAGGAATAAATCTCACTTGGTCATAGTGAATAATCCTCTTAATGTACTGTTGTATCCTATTGGCTAGTATTTTGGTGAGAATTTTTGCATCTGGGTTTATCAGGGATATTGGTCTGTAATTCTCCTTTTTGATGGGGTCTTTGTCTGGTTTTGGGATCAAAGTAATGCTGGCCTCATAAAATGAGTTTGGAAGTTTTTCTTCCATTTCTATTTTTTGGAACAGTTTCAGGAGAATAGATATTAATCCTTAGTAATTTTTAATTTTTCTGCTTGGTAGAATTGCCCTGGGAAGCCCTCTGGCTCTGGGCTCTTGTTTGTTGGGAGATTTTTTTTTTTTAAGATTTTATTTATTTGATAGAGAGAAACACAGCCAGAGAGGGAACAGAAGCAGCAGGAGTGAGAGAGGGAGAAACAGGCTTCCTGCTGAGCAGGCAGCCCAATGTGGGGCTCTATCCCGGGGCTCTGGGATCATGACCTGAGCTGAAGGCAGAGGCTTAACCACTGAGCCACCCAGGCGTCTCTGTTGGGAGATTTTTGATTACTACTTCAGTCTCTTTACAGTTATGGGTCTTTTCAGGTTTTTTATTTCTTCCTGGTTCAGTTCTGGTAGTTTAAATGTCTCTAGGAATGCATCCATTTCTTCTAGGTTGTCAAATTTACTGGTGTGTAGTTGCTCATAATATGTTCTTATAATTGTTTGTATTTCTTTGGTGTTGGTTGTGATCTCTCCTCTTCCTTTCATGATTTTATTAATTTGGGTCCTTTCTCTTTTCCTTTTGGTAAGTCTGGCCAGGAGTTTATCAATCTTGTTAATTCTTTCAAAGAACCCCTCCTAGTTGTGTTGATTTATTCTACTGTTCTTTTGGTTTCTATTTCATTGATTTCTGCTCTTATCTTTATTATTTCTCCTGCTGGGTTTAGGCTTTCTTTGCTATTGTTTCTCCAGCTTCTTTAAGTATAGGGTTAGGCTGTGTACCTGAGACCTTTCTTGGTTCTTGAGAAAGGCTTGTATTGCTATATACTTTCCTCTCAACCACCTTTGCTGTGTTCCAAGGATTTTGAACAGTTATCTTTTCATTTTCATTTGTTTCCAGGGATTTTAAATCTGAAAATATGTAGGGAATGATCCCAGTCTTTTGGTACCAGTTGAGACCTGATATGTGACCCAGGATGTGATCTATTCTGGAGAATGTTCCATGTGCACTCAAGAAGAATGTGTATTCTGTTGCTTTGGGATGGAATGTTCTGAATATATTTGTCATGTCCATCTGGACCTGTCTGTCATTTAATGCCTTTATTTCCTTGTTGATATTTTGCTTAGATGATCTGTCCATTTTAGTTAGAGGGGAGTTAAAGTCCCCTGCTTTAATTATTGTTGGTACATTTCTTTAATTTTGTTATTGATTAGTTTATATAATTGGCTGCTTCCATTTTAGGGGCATAGATATTTAAAATTGTTAGATCTTCTTTTTGGACAGACCCTTTAAGTATGATACAGTGTCCTTCATCATCTCTAATTATAGTCTTTGGCTTAAAATCTTATTTGTCTGATATAAGCATTGCTACCCCAGCTTTCTTTTGACGTCCATTAACATAGTAAATTGTTTTTCAGCCCCTCACTTTAAATCTGGAGATGTCTTTGGGTCTAATATGAGTTTCTTATAGATAGTGTATCAACGGGTCTTTTTTTTTTTTATCCATTCTGATACCCTGTGTCTTTTGATTGGAACATTTAACACATTCAGGATAACTGTTGAAAGATATGAATTTAGTGCCATTGTATTGCTTGTATGGTGATTGTTATTGTATATGGTCTCTGTTCCTTTCTGGTCTGTTCTTTTAAGTTATCTCTTTGCTTAGAGGACCCTTTTCAATATTTCCTGTAGGGCTGGTTTGGTGTTTTCAAATTCTTTTAGTTTTTATTAGTCCTGGAAGTTTTTTCTCTCTCCTTCTTTTTTCAATGAAAGCCTAGCTGGATATAGTATTCTTGGTTGCTTTTTTCCCCTCGTTTAGTTGCTTTTTTCCCCTCGTTTAGTGCTCTGAATATATCATACCAGTACTTTCTGGCTTGTCAGGTCTCTGTGGATTAGCAGGTCTGCTGTTAATCTAATATTTCTGCTGTATGTTACAGACATCATGTCCCAAGCTACTTTTAGGATTTTCTTTTTGTTACTGAGACTTGTAAGTTTTACTATTAGATGACAGGCTGTGGACCTATTTTTATTGATTTTGAGAGGGTTCCTCTGTGCTTCCTAGATTTTAATGCTTGTTTGTTTTGCCAAAGTAGGGAAATTCTCTGCTATAATTTGCTCCAAATTCTACCCCTCTCCCTCTTTCTTCTTCTTCTGGGATCCCAGTTATTCTAATATTGTTTCATCTTGTGGTATCACTTGTCTCTTGAATTTTCCTCTCGTGGTCCAATAGTTGTTTTCTTCTCTTTTTCTCAGCTTCCTTATTCCTCATCATTTGGTCTTCTATATCACTAATTCTCTCTTCTGCCTCATTTAAAATTCCTAACAGTACGAGCCTCCATTTTTTATTGCACCTCATTAATAGTTTTTTTTTTTAATTTCAACTTGGTTAGACTTTAGTTTTTTTTATTTCTCTAGAAAGGGATTCTCTACTATCTTCCATGGTTTTTTTTTGAACCCAGCTAGCACTTTGATAATCATCATTCTGAACTCTAGTTTTGACATCTTACTAATGTCCATATTGATTAGGTCCCTAGCCGTCAGTACTGTCTCTTGTTCTTTTTTTTGAAGTCAGTTTTTCTGCCTTGTCATTTTATCTAGATAAGAATAGATGAATAAGACAACAAAATGCTAAAAGGGTAGCAACAACCCCAGAAAAATATACCCTAACCAAATCAGAAGAGACCCAAAACTGAGGGGAGAGGGAAGGAGGAAAAAAAATTTAAAAAGATATATGTTAGAATGGTGACTAGAACAGAGCCATACAATTGATATCAGGTGTATTTTGGTCTGTTAGAAGAGACTCCCTGCCAAAATTTTAAACAAAGAAAAACTTATATGTACAAAAATAAGGGTAAACATGAAAGGATGGAATATGAATGTAAAGCTGAAAATTTTAAAAGATTCAAGAAAAGGAATTTATAAGATAAGCTGGTTGCAAAAAGAAAAAAAGAATGTGATCAGGCTGTGGAGACTAGAACAAAGCCATGCACTACATTTAGGGTATATTTTGATCTGTTAGAAGAAACTGTATCCCAAAATTTTAAAGAAATCTATATGTATAAAAAAAAAACAAGGTGAAACACAATGAAGGGATCAAAGATGACTATAACAATGAAAATTTTAAAAAGATTCTTAAAAAGGTATTGATAAGTTAAAATAGTTAAAAGCCGTTAAAATAGGAAAGAGGAAAAATTTTAAAAATTAGAATAAGAAAAAAAAATTAAAAAAATTTAACTCTGAAAGACTAAAGAATCATGGGGGGAAAGCCATGAATTCTGTGTGCTGTATTCCTATAGCTCTGGAGTTCCACAGTTGTCACTGATCGCTGTACTTGGTCTTGGCTGGATGTTCCCACTGATCTCCTGGGGGAGGAGCCTGTTACAGAGACTCTCCCACGTCTCTGCCCCGAGGCAGAACTGCCCCGCCCTTTCTGGGGCCCAGCTAAGCAATCAGCTCAGGTTCAATCTCGGGAGCTTTTGTTCCCTGAGCGCTTTCCCTACCGCTTTGGAGGCCCGGGATAAAGATGGCGGCCTCCCAGTCTCTGACCCAGAGGAGCAGAGAGCTCAGGGTCCCCCCTCCTCAGTGCAACCCCAGAGAAAAGCTGTCAGTCACACCTGTCTCCCTGGTCTCAGGCCATGCTTCGTGTCACCTGGCTGTGACCGAGCGTTTCTATCTCTGGCGCGTGGCCCCATTTGGAGTCTCCTGACCCAGCAGATTCCCATAGTGTGCTCCCGCACTGTCCCTCCTGGTGGAGGAAGGAAGGCGACTCCCCGGATCTATTGCTTGTGGGGTCCCGGCTCGAAGAGCTGTAGCCCAACTGCACCTCGGATCACAGTTTAAGGTAACCCCTGAGCTTAGAGCCTCCTCCTCGGCTCCGTCTCAGCAGCTGGCTTCCCCGCTCTGATACCTGGGAGCTCTGCTGCACTCAGGCGCCCCGGGTCCTTCTGTGACCCCCTCCCCCCCGCCGTGGGTCCTGAAATCACTCTGTCCCAGCAAGGGTTCACCCCCTGCTTAGCCTCTGGGGTGACATCCCTCAGTGGTGCAGACTTCTAAAGGTTCTGATTTTGTCCTCTGTTGCTCTACTGCTGCCCAGGGTCCGCCCCCTCCCCCTGCGGTCTGTCTTCCCAAATGTTGCCTCTGATTCACTTCTCCATGCCTCCTACCTTCCAGTAAGCGGTTGCTTTTCTGTTCCTAGAATTGCTGTTCTCTTCGATCTCCTGTTGAGTTTGTAGGTGTTCAGAATGGTTTGAAAACTATCTAGCTTAACTCCAGGGAACCGACAATATTTAGATTTCCTACTTCTCCACCTTCTTGCCAAAAGCACCATTTTTAAAACGTATGAACACCATGTGCAAATAGAATTTGCATCAGTTAGAACGATAGTCATAAAGAAAAGCTAGGAAATTGAAAATACTTTTAAATTATTTTGAGTCAGAGTACTAAGATGGTTTTGATGGACTTAATTGGAATTTGAACTTTCTATTTATGAATTCAAGGATGTTATTGGCAGCACTTCTCCATCTCTGGAGGAAGGGGTGGAGACCATCAGCAGTCACATACCCAGACAGTGGTGGTCTGTATGCTGGGAGGCCGGGGCGCCATCTTGCTCAACCCACTTGTTGGCCTGGTTCCTGGGATCCTCCTTAGATGAATGTAAATTCCTCAAGAAGTTGTGTCTTAATTTATATAATGTTTTATAAAGGTAATTGCGTTGGTAGGGGAAGGAATGACTTTGAGATGGGGAAAGATTGGATGTAGGGAATACAGGAGGCTATTCTACAAGATGCCTAACATAACATTGGGGGGGATGGAGATTGCTGGAGAGGTAGATGGGTGGAACTTGGGTATTAACCACATACTGAGGCAGGACTCATATTGTAGACAGAAGAAGGTCTTCCTTTTACACACCAGGCTTCTACCTGTAATGGTTGGTTTAACTTCTAGCGTGTGTGCTGTAGTAACAAATGACTCCCAAATCTCAATGGCTTAACACTGAGAATGCTTCTTTACCCAAGACCAGAACTCTCCATGCCTCTGTGAGTAGTTACAAATAGTTATGGAGGAAAAAGATAACTAGTTCTATGCCAGAAGTACTTGGGGCCTGCCAAGATAACAAATATGGAAATGAATGTGTTTCACAGAAAAGACCAACTAATTTCAATTGCTAAAAACTGCATGGTGAGCAAGAAGATGTACAAGCCAGGCAGTCCAAAAAACGGTGCTTGACATTTGTTTCTCTAAGTACATTATCCAGACATTGGGGTCTCCAGAGCCCTGGTTTAATTGCCTCTGTAGGTCACCTCTAGTTTTCTTCTGCCATCTGGTAAACCTCCATTCTTGGCTGTGTCACCACACCAGGGTAAACCTGAGTAGCAGTAGAACAAAGTAACAAAAATGTATAAATATGTACGTATTGTGTTTGGTTTTAAGAGGTAGAGAGGATTGCACAATAGCTGTCATTCCCTTCCTTAGATTGGGACGTAGACTCAGGTTTGTTTTGTCCTGGAAATCGTCGACTTACTGCTGTGACGTCCTGTTTTAAAGAATATAGGATGTTAAAATTGAGGAAGGATTTCGAGTTTCCCTCCTCCAGCCTGTCCCATTTGATAGTGAGGGAATCCGTGACACAACAAATGGCATCAGTGAACTCCATAAATTAGAGCTGACAAAACCATGGCAGTGAAAGCCCCAGTTCTCGGCGTGCTGGTGCACAGGTCCTCCCCGTCCTCTCTGTTATTAAGGTCCTCTTAAGAACCTGAGTGTGGAGAGAAGAAGTGATGTATAATGCAGCCTGGTCACTACAGGGCTCAAAATTAAGGTATTATTTGTGGATCTTAGTCTCCATCAATAGGCAGGTGCTCCTGGGGGACTGTCAGGAAGTCTAGAGATGGAAGAGGCTTGCTTATGGCAGAACATCTTTTCAGTCCTGTGCTTTCTCAGAGAAAACAGCCATGTTATCACACGTCTCTTTGTTGTATTCATAAATGTGCCCTCAGAGCATTAAAGGAAAATAACGTGTGTGGTCTATGAGCCACTTTATTAGCAAACATACTAAGGAAATGAGATGTAAAAGAGTCCGAGGACATTGATATGGCCAAGATGTCAGCCTTCTTCCTGTCGCATGTGGCTCCTTAGAATCTTACCCAGAACAATGTGCTGTTCTCCTTCCCGAACGGTTAAGCCCTGAGTTCACACCCTTAGAGAATGTGCTTTCTTTTTCTCCCGAAGTGATAGGGTGTGCAATGATCCGGGGTTAAAAGCAGTCCGTAGACATAATTATGACAAGGAGCTAACCTCTCTTTCCCTTCTTTTTCTGGTTTATAAAATGAAGGAATTGAATTAGATGACCTCTGACACCCTTTCTAGCTCAGACTATTCAAATCTATAAACGCAAAGCCACCGGCCTCACGTCAGGTTTAAACTTCTAATTGTGCGTCATTAACCGTCTGTCCTAATCATCCCACGACGAGGACAGAATAGAGCTTTTATCTGACATGTGGGCACCAGGAAAACCTAGAGTCTCCATTGATTCAAATTCCCTTCCTCAGAAGAGACTGTCCTTTGCTACGTCGCCACAGATACGTTTGCTGCTTAGTGAGCTGGTTCTGGATAGACACACACGCTAGATCTGAATCCACAGTCACTTACGAACATCCTTGGTTGTGTGAAAGAAGGAGTCCCATTCATGTCCTCTACATACCCCCGAAGCTAAGGCTCCCGGAAGAGCTGTAACAGGAAATCTCACCTTAATAGGAAACCTTGACCTCTCAGGAAGACAAAGGCTGGAGTTGGAGGTTTCATTGGAGTTTTTCTTTTGGAACTGTAACCACCCCCCAGGAGTGGTGGGTCATGTTCATGGGTAATCAAGTCTGGTTGTTTCTATGCAGGAAACAGCCAGCTGATTGTGGAAAACTATTTTTTAGAAACTGAGGCATGAGCATGTGTATAAAGAGACCGTTTCAGTTTGAAAGGAGCTGTTGTCCCAGAGCTCAGCACAAGCATCATCTGGGCAGAGTGAGCATAGCTTAGCCCATTCACTCATCCATCACAAATTTGAGTGCAAAAAGTCCTCTAGCATCAGGTGCAGATATCGTGACTACAAATAGATAGTTCGTGTGATCAAGGATTCATTGTGAAGTAGGGAGACTAACGTGCTCTGTGTACCATCCATAGTACAGACACTGGGGACAGAAGCGACAATGTTGTGGGCCATACTGCGGTCCATGAGTAACTGTCCCAGCCTCGGAGAGTGGGGGTATCACTGAGCAGTGACATGTGGGTTTTATGCTGGACATCTTCAGTGGGCCCCTCCAGATCCCCCCCCCCATTCTCACCTCTGCCGTCTGCTGGGGTGCCGGGACCAGCTGACCAGCAAGACCTATGTATCTATGGGTTTTGTGCCCTCTGGCTTTCAGTTGGGACCAGCCACTGTGTAGGTCCAGGAGGACCTTGGAAGAAGGGGAGAGGGGAGTCGGTGTTCTATTCCCCTGGTTTCATTCCTGAGCAGTTGCTTCGGGCTAGTTGTTTCTCAGTCTAAAGTTAAACCAAAGGTCCCTGCTCCTCTTGAGGTGGCCTCTGTGAGACCCTCTCCTGTTGCATCCCAGTAAGCACTCTCCCCCAGAAGAGCTCAGTACAGGGCTGGCACATTTGCACTGTCGCTGAACTGACGTTAAGTGCTTAGCCCTTGGGGTTGGCTTCCCTTCCTTTCTCCTTCATGGAGAGTGTGTCTTCTCCCCCTGTGTCCACCGGGTCCCTTTGCCCAGCAATTCGAGTCCCAGTCTCTCCCCAGCTGGGACGCTGACTGGCATGGCATTCGGGGCTGGGTGGACAGCCTGAGCAAAGACAAAGAGTGAAAAACTGTAAAACCCTTGGAAGTCATGAGAGAGAGAGCACAGAACAGGATTCAGTGTACGTTTACAAAGATCAGCCTGGCGGTGGTGTCAAAAAGGACCTGGAAAGAGGAGACACTTAAGAGACTAGTGGGGTGTCTGTGACCCCCCCCCAACACCTGCTCCGTGTGGGGCACCGACCTCTTACGCCCCACTGCTGTAGTTCAGGTTTTGTCAGGCGACTGCAGAGCTGGAACAAGACCCCTTTCTTCTGCCTGTCCAGTCTGCCACTGCTAGTTTTGGGTCACCTCCCTACCCCATATCAGGCTCTTACTCCTTCTCTATCAGCCAAACAACCAATGCACTGCAGTTCACTCTCTCTTTTATAAATATGTGAACTGCATGTTCGTCTAGTTACACCCAGGAGAATACAAGTGTCTTAACAGGGCCAAGATAATGAGATGGCGAATAGTGGCACATTCTGAGGGGGAAAGCTTGCAGCAAAGGGTCACACTCTCCCCTCCAGCCAGAAAGGTATTGCTTTCTTGAAGGAGGAGCAGAACGGCGCTGTGTTCCTCCAGGGATCCCAGAGCAGGCTGCCTGGGCCGACAGCTGCCTCGATGACGCCATGCCTGTTTCCTGATCTCTGTGTGCCTTGTTTCCTCCTGTGTAAAGGAAGATAATCATGCTGCCCTTATGGGGTTTTTGCAAACATTTAGATGAACTCATACAGTAAGTATAAAATGCTTTAAAAAAACTCCTGGAGGTAGGCGTCGAGTACCATACAGATACCAGCTATTATTATCTGGGTCAGAGCACGAAAGGCTGATGTCTCCCTGGGTCTCCAAACGTGAAGTCACCCCCACATTAGGACTGTAGGTTTTGGCCACCATATCCTAAAGCGGCAGTTTGGGAAGGTAGAAGTAGCTTGCTGTGATTGACAGGGATGCTGTAAGGAGAAATAATTTTCCAGGGGCGGCCAGTGGTTGCTATGGTTTCCGACGTGTGGAAACCCCAAGGTGAATTTCTTGCAAGTATTTCACTGCTGATATGAGCAGGACGGTTCGTCTTCTGCACTCAGGGCAGATCACCCCAAAACCGAGCCCTGCTTTAATGCCGGACAGCGGGAGACAGAAATGTGAATAAGTAGAAATCAAAAAACACAGCAATCCCGCTGACTGACCATTGACCATGAAGGCAAATACAACTGATTCCCCAGGGGAGCCAGGAGAGGGAAGTGTCACTCAGAGAAATGAAATTTTAATAACCACAGAGGGAAGAGAGCATTTTATTAGAAGACTCCAGTCTGCATTGATAAAGACCGAGGACAACTTATATTATTTGAAATTTCAGTCCTGTTCTCTGAGTGATTCACCTTTACTTCCCTGGAAATTCAAGTTCCAGGGCACCCAGGGAAAATTGCAGAGCACAAAGCTTTGGTCCCCCCCACCCCGTCACCACTCACAACCCAACCTAACTGGCTGCCTACCTGCATCCAGGCCCTGTGTGTGTTTCATCCTCAAATCAATGTTCCATCCTTAGGAATTAAACTTGTCTGACAGTCCACCTGGAATATCGATTGGACATATTCCTTTATAGAGTGGCTTCCATTGTTTCCAGAAGCCTCTCCCACAAGGCAGGGGATTACTTTCAGAACCCATTCTCCAGGCCTCCCCCACAGTGGTGGACGGGCCAGGGCACCACTGCATACACGGTCTAAAAAGATGCAAGCTTCTTCACTAGACAGGACTCTGCCCAAGTCAGGTACACACGCATGCACGCACTCAAACATGTGTACCGTTCTACCGATTATTAACAACTCAGAAAGTACCATTACTCATTGACCATTCAAAGGCTCTTGAAAATGCATTTAAATGACAACTTAGAAAAGTCAAACCAATGTTGTTGTCTACTTATGCAGCCTAAAACACTTCTTTCTCTAGGGAGGCTGGGGCTTAGCTATCTATTTACAAAGCTAAATTAGAGATTTGAGGGGAATAAAAAAGAAATCAGTTAGGATTTGTGATCTTTATTTTTTTTAATGGCCATGTTTATTAAGAGGGAGAGTCTTTCCCTTCTTCATGAATCTGGGCTTCTCTGGAGAGTTGCTTTGGCCAAGAGAAGGCAGGGAGGAGGCGGGGGGTTGTGGGACCAACTGTGTACAGAAATGGAAATCTTTCTGGGGTTCCAGGGGGAATGAATATGCTGATTGTCATAAGTGCATTTGTCAAGTGGGAGTCTTGCTAAGAAGCCCCAAATTAGAATTTTAGGGTAGAGCCTTAGGAACTTAAAATCAATTTATTTCACATTAAACACTTCCTATGTACCCAATACTTAACTAAGTGCTGTGAAGGATTTCAAAGAAGTATAAAGTACGGTCCCTCCCTAGCATTTAGCATTTCATTAACTGGCATACTTGGCTAAGCATGGTGAAAGACATGGAAGAGAGGTAATGAGTGAACCTTATTTTCCGTGAACTCATGGGTCTGTGGGAGAGGCAAGGTATACACTTGAGGTATTTAAAGTGTGGTCCTACGCAGGAAGTGGCACGTACCAGAAAGGTTTATACCGAGTCCAACCAGCAGTTCATTGGTAGGGAAAAACAAAGATGTCCTTCAGTGGGATCCATTGATGGGGCAAGACTGAGCTTGTACCTCTGGGGTCTTGGCTATTTTAATTCATGAGGAAGTATGCCTGTCATAATGCTACAGAAGGAAATTCAGGCAAACAAACATATACAGGACAGCAATGCTATAAGATGGGCTAAAGCACTTCTGGAGAAGAAAACATAACCTAAAAGCAAATAAAAAAACCTGGAAAGAGTCTCAAAGTGTTGAACATAGAGTTTCCATATGACCCAGAAATTGCATTCCTACGTAGATACCCAAAAGGATGGAAAGCAGGTTTCCATGCAAAAATGTACACATAAGTGTTCATAGAAACATTATGTATTGAAGCCAAAAAGTGCATCTAATCCATATGTCCCTTAGCAGATAAATGGATAAATTGTGTTATATACATCTAATGGAATATTATTCAACAATAAAAAGGAACTAACTACTGATAACGTGCATACTATAACGTGGATGAATGCTGAAAACTGTATGCCAAGTGAAAGAAGACAGACACAAGATGTGACATATTGTAGGATGCCATTTGCATTAAAATCTACAGAATAGGCAGATCTGTAGAGACGGGAAGTAGGTGAGGAGTGGCCATGGGCTGGGGGAAGCAGAGAGTGGAGTCAGGCAGATGGGCTTGCTTTGAGAAGGGATGACAGAGTTCTAATATTAGATCATAGTGACAGTTGTGCAACTTACTAGATCAAAAATCACTGAATTGTTCACTTTAAAGGGTGAATTTTATGGTACGTGAATTGCATCTTAATAAAGCTGTTGGAAAAATTGAAAAAGAAGAATAACCCAGGAGGGGTAACTCTCCCAAAGTTGCTAAGAATGCTGGCTTCGAAGAGGGAGATGACAAGACAGACACCTTAAGAAGAATCATAGGAGATTCATAAACACGGATTGTACCCAGAGTTTTGTTTCTCTTTTGATGGGTAATTAAAACAAAAACAAAACAATACAAAAAAAACCTTTAACGTATACCTGAAGTAAGAGAAAGAAAAAGTAGGGTATCATGTGTCATTTTCTATTGGCAACTTACAGTCATGGCTTCTTTATTAGTATATGTGCTAGAGATTCTAGCATGATCGGATTTAAAAAAAACTTATATCAAAGTAATTTCAAATCTACAGAAAGGATGCACAGACAATACCGAGAATTACAGAGAACACCCATATATATCCTTTAACTTTTTAACCCAGATATATTTGCATTTTGTGTTAACATTTTTCTCTACTTGTTTTATCATTTATGCTCACATCGCCTTTCTTTTGTCTCTGTCTCTCATGTGTGTATTTGTGTATATGTGTGTGTGTGTGTGTGTATATGTAAATATCATAACCCTTTACCTAATAAAATAGTCAAGGGTGTATAATTTTTAGGAATAAAGATACTATCTTACCCAGAGTAAACTGATTAACTTGAGGAAACTTAATGTTGATACAGTTGTTTCCTGAAGTTCTCTATGGCTATGATATCTGTATGGTAGAAACACTGTATAATGGTGCACCCCTCTTCCAAACTTTACTGTGTTCGGTGACATCTTGGAGGTGGCGCGGAACTGTCCGTGATGGGAGCAAATGCTACAAATCAGGGCTTTCTTGTTACTGTGTTGATTTTCTAGACTTGAGTGATGGAGAAAACGTTGACAGAGATAAAAGTGTATCACGTCTATAGGTATATGTTGTAAATAATACCCAAAAAATGGAGGGAAGACTACTTCTTCCAGTATTTAACACTATCAGATTGAGCAAAGAATTATCTCATGTCCTTGACAAATTCTAACATGCCTTTGTTGTTTGACTTCGGTCTTAAATGTAAAAGGAAATAACATTCAGATCGGAAATATCTATGTTCCTCAATAACAAGCAACTCTTTGCTAAATCAGAGAGTAAATCTTTATTCATAGTCTGATCTGGTCATACTGTGATTGAATTTAACCGTAAGTTGAGTACAGATAAAAAAAGAGTTGGGTGAAACCGAACAAAAGCATTCTTGCAAGAATCAATCGACTGAGGTTTATAATAAAAAAGATTGCATAAAAATCAGTTAAAAGTTGGAGGGAAGGGAGCCAAATTACAGCCATCTTCATTCACTTCTAGAAGTTTGTACCTTCTGGTCATCTTCACCCATTTTACCTGTGGTCCACCTCCTGCTTCTGGTAACCACCAGGTTGTTCCCAGTACCTAGGAGTTTGTTTTTTTTTTTTAATACATATTCCATGTATATATAAATGAAATCATACAATATTTCTCTTTCTCTGACTTCACTTAACATAATGCCCTCATGGTCCATTCATGTTGCCCCAAATGACAAGATTTCCTTCTTTTTTATGACTGAATAATATTTGTGTGTGCATGTGTGTACACACCACATTATTTAATCTGTCCATCAAAGGGCCCTGAGGTGGTTTCTGTGTGTTGACTATTAGAAATAATGCTGCAATAAACATGGCGGTCCAGGCATCTTTCAAATCACGATTTCATTTCCTTCAGATAAATGCCTAGAAGTAGAACTGCTGAATGATAGGCTAATTCTATTTTAGGTTTTTTGAGGAAACGCCATACTGTGTTCTAGAGTGGCTGTGCAAATTTACATTCCCACCAACAGTGCACGAGGCTTCTTGTTTCTCCACGAGAAATCCTTTCTGTGCCAACTCTTGTTATTTCTTTTGATACTAGCCACTCTAACAGGAATGAGGGGATATTCCCTTGTGGTTTGATTTGTGTTTCCCTGACGGTGAGTGATGCGGAGATCGTTTCATATGCCTTTTCGCCACCTGGATCTGTCTTCTCTGGAAAAATGTTTATTTCGATCCTCTGCCCATTTTTTCATCAGATTTTTTGCCCCTGTCGAGTTGTATGAGTTCTTTACACAATTTGGGTATTACCCCTTGTCCCATATGTGATTTGCAAATATCTCTCCCATTTCATAGGTTGCCGTTTCATGTTGTGGATGGTTTTCTTTGCTCTGCAGAAGAACTATTTAGTTAATCTAGTCCTACTTGTTTATTTTTGCTTCTGTTGCTTTAGCTTTTGATGTCAAAGCCGAAAAACCATCACCAAGACCGATGTCAAGGTTCTTATGTCATCTTCCAAGAGTTTCATGGTTTCAGGCCTTGTGTCAGATCTTGAATCCATTTTGAGTTGATTTTGTGCATGGCATAAGATAGTGTAAGTTTCATTCTTCTGTGTTTGGCTGTCCAGTTCTCCCAACACCATTTCTTTAGAAGACTCTTCTTTCTCCAGATACGGTGTGTAATCTATCCACATGCCATATGCAGTTTTCTCAACCGACACTATGTGTTATTTATATATTGATGCTTAAGAACTGACTCCAAACCTTAGTCGTTTAAATCAACCAAGATGTATGATTTCATGTCTTCTGGGGGTTAGATGGCTTAGCTGGGTCCTCCACCTCTGTTCCCAGGCCAAAATCAAGAGGAAGCTGGGGACGTGGTCTCACTCAAAGGCTCGACTCAGGGAGGATCCACTTTTGTGCTTTCATGTGGTTGTCAGTAGGATTTAGAGCCTCCCTGGCTGCTGGCCAGAGAGACCTCCGCCAGCTTTTCCCCCTCGGGCCTCTCCGTAGAGCAGCCCCCAGCACTGCAGCTGACCTCCCTTAGCATGGGAGCAAGAACAAGCTCCCCTCAACGCAGAAGCCTCAGTCTGCTTTTCTTTTTTTTCTTTTGTAACTGAATTTCAAAGTGGCATTCCATTACTTCTGTCCTTTCCTGTTGATTAGAAACAAGTCAGTAAGCCCAGCCCACAGTCACGGTAGATGAGGGCACAGGTGCACATCCCAGGAGGCGGGGTTGTCATAGAGGACGGCCTTGGAGGCTGCCTACCACACCGGGCATGTTTCTAGAGCAGGATCCAATCTAGAATCACGTATTGCCTTTAGTTGAAAAATCTCTTCAGGGCGCCTGGGTGGCTCAGTGGGTTAAAGCCTCTGCCTTCAGCTCAGGTCATGATCTCAGGGTCCTGGGATCGAGGCCCGCATTGGGCTCTCTGCTCGGCAGGGAGCCTGCTTCCTCCTCTCTCTCTGCCTGCCTCTCTGCCTAATTGTGATCTCTCTCTCTCTCTGTGTCAAATAAATAAATAAAATCTTTTAAAAAACCTCTTCAATCTTTCTCTTTTTTTTTAATTTTTGAAAATACGGTTAGCTTTTGAAAACTAAATATTCCTTGTGTGGGGTTAGTGTGATGTTTCCTCATGATTAGATTCTGGCTATACATTATCAGTCAAATATTGTAGGAGTGCTGTCTTCTCGTTGGAGTGCTATCTTAAGGCAGCCTGCAGTAACGGAACACTACAGACTGGGTGACTTGTAAACTACGGCGAGTCATTGCTCACAGTTCGGAGGCTGGGAAGTCCAAGATCCAGGTGCTGGCAGGGAGGGGAGAGCTCTTCTGAGGTCTCTCTTTTTGGCTGACAGGCGGCCACCTTTTAACTTCCCTTGGATTTGTTTTTTACTGTGCGCACCTGTCCTTGCAGTCTCTTTCTGTTGTAAAAATACCAGCCCTCTCGGGGCGCCTGGGTGGCTCAGTTGGTTGGGCGACTGCCTTCAGCTCAGGTCATGATCCCGGAGACCCGGGATCAAGTCCCACATCAGGCTCCCTGCTCCGCGGGAAGCCTGCTTCTCCCTCTCTCACTCCCCCTGCTTGTGTTCCCTCTCTGGCTGTGTTTCTCTCTGTCAAATAAATAAAATCTTTAAAAAAAAAAAATAGCAGTCCTCTCACATTGGGTCCCCACCCTTACGACCTCTTCTTACTTCCTTAAAGACACTGTCTCCCTATACAGTCATACTGGGAATGAGGGCTTCAACATAGGAATCTGAGAGCGACACAATTCAGTCCCTAACAGGATCCTCTTAGGAGACGAGCCACACCTTAGGCATTTGCTCATTTCTCTGCTTCTTAATGTATGGACTCATGGATTTTCCTTTTCTCTTTCAAAGGGTTATAATCCGTTACTATTCTTATTTTGGCATTCAATTTGTCATAGACTTAGGCAGTAGACACCCTTCCGGGTCAGCACCTCTTCCCTTCTGACAGGGCCCCATTGCCTTTGGAGCACTTCCTCCCATCCTACAGAAGATGATCCAGGCTCTCACTAATGAGAGGTAGTGGTTGTGCAGCCTTGGGAATGTACTAAATGCCCCCAGAAGGGTACACCTGAAAATGGTTAATTTTATGCTTTGTGAATTTCACCTCAATTAACAAAAAATATTCCAACCTCTTCTTGCACCTTTCTTGATCAGCCCTGGGAATAGTCATTTCTCTGAGAAATGACTTTCAGTCAAAAAACTGCACTTGGGGCGCCTGGGTGGCTCAGTTCGTTGGGCGGCTGCCTTAGGCTCAGGCCATGATCCCGGAGTTCCGGGAATGTGTCCGGCACCAGGCTCCCAGCCCCACGGGGAGTCTGCTTCTCCCTCTGACCTTCTCCCCATTCATGTTTGCTTTTGATCTCTCTCTCTCTCTCTTTCTCTCTCTCTCTCTCAAATAAATAAATAAATAAAAATCTAAAAAAAAAAAAAATGCACTGGAAGGTGAAGATCAAAGCATTCTGATGTCCCCATTGCTTCTGGGGTAGCTTTGTTTCGAGGGACAGAGCCAGGATTTATTTCCCTACACATAGCCCATGAACACACACATAAACATGCATGCACATGTGTCTCAGAAATCAGGAGTCTTTCTCCATAGCTCCAACCGCAGACCTTCCCTCTTGCATTTCTGTCTTCGCCCTTGCCGTGTTTATAACTGATCTCCCGCGATGAGAACTCTGGCTCCCACCATCAGCATACTCATTCGCCCACTGCTATAACACATCTGAAATACTTTGAGCAAGACTTTGCACATTGCATTACAAAAACAAACCTAGTAAAAAGAGTTCAGCATTTTACTGCTCTCCCTGACCCTGTGCTACAGACAGACAGAGGGTAGTATGATGGTTGTTCATGAATTACTTGGATTACTTTTTATTTTTGTCCTTTTCAAGTGTCATTATTTGCTTAAAATACAGTTTGGTTTTGGGCGCCTAGGTGGCTCAGTGGGTTAAAGCCTCTGCCTTTGGCTCAGGTCATGATCTCAGGGTCCTGGGTTGGAGGGCCCTCATCAGGCTTTCTGCTCAGCAGGGAGCCTGCTTCCTCAAAGCTCTCTGCCTGCCTCTCTGCCTACTTGTGATCTCTCTTTCTGTCAATAAAAAAATTTAGAAAAACTGTAAAAAAAAAAAACAGTTTGGTTTAAATATTTTTTTCAGTTTACTTTGTGTTTTACTATTTTTCTCCCTTCCCATATTTGCTGATTTTATTTCACTTTTTAAGTATATAGTACATTAACACAGTGCCAGAAATCAAAATCATGCATGGAGAAAAGTAGGCATAACACTATGGTTATTATTTCCTCTCAGACCTCTTCCACCTTGTTCCTTACCTACCCCTTTTAGGTGGCTCCTTTCATCTCACTTCTTCATTTTCTGAATTTTTTATTCCTCTTATACATTTTTCGAAGGTATGCAGTATGTATAATTTTCTCATTTTTCCTTTGCACAAAAGCTAACACACTCTGTGCTTAGGTATGTGCTTATTTGCACCTTGCTTGTTTTACCTAATATGTTTTGGAAAACATTGGCATTTCGTTTAGATCTGCTTTGTGCTTTTTTTTTTTTTTTACAGCTACATACTAGTCCATTTTGTGTGTCTACCATAGTTTAAACAACCAAGCTCTTCTATTTGGATGTTTAGGTAGTTCCCAGTAGTTTGCAATTATAGTAATGCTGCAGAGAGTAGACTTGTACATATAAATGTTGGAATTTACAGAAAGCCTGAAGCTTTTATGGAGAAAGCTTTATCATAGTTATCAAACAGGGTCTGCGGGCCAACATGTGTCTCAGAAATCAGGAGTCTGCACGGGGGACATGCTGCGTTAAAACGGGCTGTAGCCTCTTGAGGCAGCCAGTGATGGGCATTCCCCAAAGAGCTTCTGATGGGACCTCCCTCAGGACCCCGATGCCTTGGAATCTTGGGGTCTCCCAGCTGTCCGAAGTGTAGTACTGTCAAGCAGGACCAATTTCCTTGAGCATGGGAGACTTTGCAGGCTTCTTCGTCGCGTCTCACATTTCATTCAGCTAGCATCTGTGTCTTTTCACAGAGCGCCCACACTGATCCCTGAGTCTTGTGTCTATTGGGAACTTGACTCCTAGTGTACACCCTTCTCAGGTATGCTCTGCCCCCACTCCACGTGCACGGCTAGCAGGTTCCTAGTGTCACCTTTCTTCCTGAACCCCCATGGTTTGAGTGTGCAGACCCTTGTCCTCTAAGGCCTTGATGACTTTTATAGGCCCTTCCCTGTGCCCAGTACAGACATCTCATCTAACTTCCCTGTTGCCTGGTTCTGCCCTTCTGGCCAAAAATCAGTCCTCCAGGAACAAAGCTTCCTTCTCAGGGTATCACTAAGCGTGTCTCAGCTCCTTCCCCTTCCTCCTCTGCCCCCCCACCCCCAGCTTACCTCAACAGCTTCCTCCAACCCCCCTCACTTTCTCTGAAAGTCTGGGATCATTCCCTAGCAATGGGGGCTCCCAAGGAAAGGGAAAAGGTTGGGGTAGCAGTGTGCATTAAACCTCCTGGCACCATTTGCCCGGGAGCGAAGGGGGGCCGAGGGGGCGGTGGTGGCTCTGAAGCCATTTCCTCTCTGCCTTCCTCCCTGCAGCCCAGCAGCTGAGGTTCTGGCCTACTAAGCACGGGTTTCAGAAGACTGGCCGCCAGGACTGTAAAGTGGTGAGGCACATGGGCTCAGGCGGCAATGGGAGGTGATCAGCTTTGCCTTGGCAACACTCCCGACAACCCAAAGCTCCGATGACAGCCAACATCTGGGCCTGTCCATCCGTGTCTGTCCTACAGCACAGCCATCCCCGGAACCGGGAGGGCTGCGTGGTGACCGCAAGAAGTCACTTAGCAACAAGCTGGAGGAGAAAGGAAGGCAAGAGCATGGTGCTCCTCATAGGGTTAACACAGCCAGGCGCACACAAAAGATGGATGAGAGCCAGGCCAACTGAGGAACGGGGTGCAAGAGTGGGTGGGGGGCACCTTCTTCCCTTTCTTTTGGCGTCAGGGGGTACATTTACATTTCAGAGGAAACCGAGCTGCAAATGAGGGTAGCTGGGAGTGTGTCCCTCCTTAGGCAGCTGATGAAAGACCCTCCCAATGCCTGTGATGCGGAATGCACTTTGGAGCACGTTTTTAAATGCGCATCTGTGGCGAGTTCAGCCCAGGAACCCCAGCGGAGCCCCGGAGCAGTAGCGGGAGGGCGAGAGGGAAAACCTTGCCTGGAGTTCACCAGGTTTGGAACGGAGCAGCACAAAGCAAAACCCGGAGTGGATCTTAGGAAACGAAGCAGCAATGCTTGGGTGCCTTGAGCTCTGTCCCTTTACACAAACTCATCGCCAGGCAGGCGCTCCGAGAGGCCCACCATTTGAGCGCGCCACCCCAAGGGCTTGCCAGTGGTGGGAACCTAGGAGGGGCCGAACATGCTGTTCAGAATAATTTAGGAGGGGGAATATTCTTCCTGCTTGGTAGTGTGAAATCACTTATTTATGGCTTCCTTTCAGGCCTGGGTTTGCAGATAATCCCCCTTTCTAAGCAGCTGAACTCATGAATGTTGATCTTGCAAATCAAGCTGACACTAGCAGCTTTTGTCCAGGGGCATACATCAAGGCCTGCCTCCTCCCCAGCACGTTTCCCCTCTCATCTGGAATGCGGGTCTCAGCCTCCTGGGTTCCTGAAAGGCAAGCTCCGCCCCCAAAGCGACCTGGGGTCTCCAGCAACAATCCAGGGGCTTGTCTGCCAAATGCCTGCCAAGCGTGCTCTGGGGCCCAACTTGGAGCGTCCTGTTCGGGGCCCCAAGAGAAGTCCTCAAGAAAAATGGCCCCAGTAGGAGGTCAACCGATGATGGGCTTCCGGCTCCCGGGAGCTTTAGACCCTGGAGAAGGGTGGCCGCTAGGTATTTGTCCTTAAACACACATGCCAGCCTAGCCCAGACAATCCACACCCCACCCCCACCCCCAGAAAGGAAGCAGTGAAACAATCACATTTATGTGACAAGAGGACTGAGAGGAGGCAAAGCCAGCCAAGATATATGGCTCTGAAATAATGAGATCAAATGGCGGAGGGCAGATGTTAGAGTAGAAATGGTCGGAACTGTGGGACACGGTGGGCAGAATGCTCTTTTATTAATGCTAATGAACCTACATTTTATAAAGTACTCCAGGCTCCAGGGAAATAGGTGCTAACTGCAGACCAAATGCCTGTTTGAATGTTTTATGATCAACGGGGCTGCTGAATGAACTAAGAATACAGGCACCCACACCGTCCCTCCCAGGAATCCAGACTCATGAATAAAGATATTTGTGCTTAATTTAAACGTTATTATGATTCAGTTTCCAAACTGGTCTGTACAGCTGAGGCAGCTCATTCTGCTTCATAAAAGCCGGGTTTCC
Organism: Spilogale gracilis; assembly: GCA_004023965.1. NCBI lineage: Eukaryota > Metazoa > Chordata > Mammalia > Carnivora > Mephitidae > Spilogale > Spilogale gracilis. The sequence goes on from PITA01006770.1 coordinate 51,324, forward strand.
TACATGCTTTCTCACCATTTGGTGAAGAGCCTTTCAGAGTTCAGGTAGAGCTGCAGGAAGGGTATGTTAAAGCATATGGTTTGGGGGGGGGGGTTGGTTGTTTTTTTGTTTTTTTTTTTTTTTTTGATGATCTGATTGCTTGATAGAGAATGAATAACAGAGGTGGTCAGGATTCTTCCTGGCATGGTAATATTTCCTGCCTCCCTCCCCACCCCAGTTCCCTGAATTTATAAATCTCTTCCCACGCAGTAATAGGAAGCCCCCATGTAGTCACTGGGGACCTGGAGAAAAGCCCTCTCTCTGCCTTGAGGTGCCTGCAAACACAAACACTGTTTCTTGACATTTCTTAACCAACTCTGACCACTTTTCTTTTACTTGGACCTCCATAGAGTGCACAAGAGAAGAAACCAGAAAGGATGGTTGAAGTTGGGTTTTACAAGGAGGAAGAGAGGTGCTCAGAGTGACCGTTTCTCAGAAGAGAGAGAATGAGTTAGGGTACTGTAAGTGGGGAGAATCTTTCCTCAGCTGTTAACTATTTTCACATCACTTCTGCTCGCCAATCCTGGAGTCAGAAGTCAGCAGAATGAAGCAAATCAACCACTTTCCTTTTGTGGAAACAATCTGAGGAACAATTCCATTATCATCAAAGAAACACATCAATCTTGTCTTTGCTTGGGGTTCTTAGCCTCATACTTTCTTAGATCTTGGTGATTTCCAGTCCTTGGCTTTAGCAGCATCCAGCTCATGGTAGGCATAAAGGGTTTTCATCTGTAGCTTCTCCTCCTACTCTGTCTCTCTGACTCCTTGTGGCCCTCGTGGGGCAGGCCACATGGCCATTTGGCCACATGGCCAGACGCGTTCTATCCTATCTTCTGGGGACTGGGCTCTCCAGGAGGAGATCCAGAGCAGAGGAAATTGAGCATGGTGTCCGATGAGCATGCCCAGTGGAAAGGATCCCTCAGGTCCTGATCGCTGGAGCTCTTCTGTTGCTGGTACCTTCCAAAGTCTATTTTTCAGCTTGTTTCCATTCTGGAACTGTTCCACTGCAATATAAATATATTGTTATACAAGTCATAAGGAAAACCCCGAGTTTAGAAACCAATTACTTTTTCATGAAATATACATACAGAAAAGCACATTAAAATAGATGACAGATAATTATACAGTGAGCACTCCTGTACGGCCGAGCTCGGCCAAGCAACAGAATCCTACTGGTGTGCTTGAATTCCTCACCTCTCCCACTGCATGCCTCTCCTTGATGATGACAACCACCTTGCTCCCCCAACCATTCTGCCACGCATGCCAATCATTTCTTGGCTTCATTTATTGTTTTATTGCCTATATGTGCATTCCTACACATTATTGCTTAATTTGGCCCGTTTTTGAAATATATGTGAGAGGAGTTGTTTTGCCTTTGCTTACCATTATGTTGGTGAGAGTGCCCCCAGTTATTATGCAGAGAAATAGTTTATCAGTTTTATTACCATATAGTAGCACATTTGTGAACATACCACAGTTACTTACCCATTCTCTCCCTAACATTTGCATTCTTTCCATGGGGACTCCTACAGACGTCATCTTGTCTTCCAACAGCACGTGGGCACATTTCTCAGAAGGAGATTCCTGGGAGTGGAATTGCTGGGTCATAGGTTGTGTATGTTCATCTTCACTAGGTAATGCTATCTTTCCAGGGTCATTGAACTAGTTTTGCATTCCCACTGTCACTAGAAAAGAGACCCCCTCATCCTGCATCTCTCCAAAACCTGGTATTTTCAGCTTTTTAAACGTTGTCCATCTAGTGTGGCTGTTTTTATGACAGTTCCCTGATGACTGATCAGGTGTGCCTCTTCCTCAGTCTTCATCGGCCACCTCATTTCCAAAATCTAATTACTGTTGTGCGATCCCATGCAGATACACACATATGGGTTAATGTGTATATGAATGGTTCGCATTCCTATAAGGGATCAAATTAGTATCAAGTTTTAGGTTTCTATTCAACCATCAAATTCAAGGCAGATTGTCATTTTTCTGGCATCTAACTTTTTTACAGAATGCATCTGTTTACCTTTACCTCAAGAGACCTCATTTTTTTAGAATTTGAGGAGCTAGTCAGAAAGTCTTACTCTTGAAATTATTTCCTTTGATTTTTCATTTGAGGATCTAACTTTACTAAAACCTGATATTAATCCCTGTTCTTGGTAATGACTATTAACTTTATGTCTACTGAATAGTACCATTTGAAAATAGATGATAGCATAAAAACAAACAACTGTCCTCTAAAAGAGGACTGCCATGCTATGGGGCCTGCGGAATTATTCCTTGACCTGGTGGATTTGTCCATTCACACCCCAAAGAGGCAGTTTGCCTCTGTTATTTTGTAACAAAAATGGATTGTCACACAGCCCCTCCCAGGGACAACCAAAGGTATCTTTATACAACTGTCTGTAGATATTCAGCAAACTTCCTTCTTTCTCTCTTCTCACACCAGTTTGCTTCTCTGCTGTCCTTCTCCATGATCGATAAAAGAGAAAAGAGGGGATGTAAGACCAAAGGGTAATAAGAAACTTCTGGGTGCTGCTTTATTGGGCTGTGGTTTAGGGATTCTGTCCTAGCCCCACGGAACATCTAGAACAGGAAGAGCAAATAGGTTTCACACCACACATCAACTCCAGCGACTTGGATGGAAGAAAGTCCAAGTCACACCTGGGTTCTGTGCTAGAGTTTGGGGTGGAAAGAGGCAGGACTTATATCCCCTGTAGTGCAGAGCAGTGGTTCCCAACCTTGGATGCCTTTTAGACTCATCTGGGGGTTTTACATGAACCAGCCCCGGTCACCCAAGACCAACTATAGCAGAAACTCTGGGAGTGGCCCAGGCATCAGTATCTTCAAACTCTCAGGAAGATTCCAATGTGTCACCAAGTTTGAGAATTGTGGAGCAGTGTTTCTTAACCTCCTTTTTTTTTATTATTATTTTTTAAATTATTACCCCCAACACACGGTGGTGGTTATCTTTTTTTTTTTTTTTAAGATTTTATTTATTTATTTGACAGAGAGAAATATGGCTAGAGAGGGAACACAAGCAGGGGGAGTGAGAGAGGGAGAAGCAGGCCTCCTGCAGAGCAGGGAGTCCGATGTGGGGGTCTATCCCGGGTCTCCGAGATCATGACCTGAGCCGAAGGCAGTCGCTTAACCGACTGAGCCACCCAGGCACCCCAGTGGCGGTTATCTTTTTAAGATCATTTTTTCCCCTAATTGCCTTCCCTCCCAAAGAATGTTAATACAAGCAATATTTGTGTTTGTGCACTGGATGTGTGTCTGTGCTTTTTGCATAGAAAGGGTAAGATTTTGTCACCTCTCCTGTCCCAAGAATCAGTTTTTGCCCCATTGACAACAGTGTTGGTTCTGTCGAGAATGCATGATCTTGAGAATGATAATTTGCTTTTCAAGAATTCTTTGTAATGGCAACAACATGACTTGCTACCACTTGAGATTTGGGGGTGTTCATTTATCCTGTGCCCGAAAAAATGCCAAAACAAAGTAGCAAAGGTACAAAATCACGCATGGAGACCAATGATCCACTTGCTTATGCTGTTAATAGTTTTCAGAGATAATTAAGCGATAATGTTAATTGAGCAGGGTGCTAGCAGGTGGGATGATCTCCTGCTGCTGGATGATACTGAGAAGTGAAAATGTTTACTTCTCTAGCAGGAAAAACGTCTTCTACAGTAAATACATCCCACTAACACAGTGATCATTTCCATTTTCCATTATACCAAAATGGTATTTCTTCAGATGGAGTTTTGAGCCTTCTAGAGCTGTCAGATCACTTTACTATTATTCACCTGCTTAATAAAAGTCTTAGCATGAGTTTTAAACTTAGGGGCATTTATTCATCTGTAACCTACATCGGTCTCTCTCATTAGGTATTTGCAATTTTCACCTTTACAACTGAAAAAAAAAAAAGTGTTTCTAAACACAAATCGAAAGACATATAAGTCAGCTAAGGGACACAAACTGAGATCCAGGACAGCCACCTTACTCTGTTCTGTTTCCTTAAGTGCCCTCTCCCCTCCCCCACCAGGGCGGCTGACCCTGAGTCAGCTCTGGCACTCAGCCATGTGATTTAATCCTTCTGTACCTCGGTGTCATCTCCCTTCTAAAGAACTGAAAACACACACACACACACCCCTGTGTGTACAGCTACTTCATGAAAGTTGACAGGTGCTACCCAGCTGAAGGGAAGCCATGATCCCACGCTTTTTCACCAGTGTTTCTTAGCCACCGACGTTCCGGTCCCTAGCCTTAACCTCGGAGCCTAAAGATGACTAAGGCAGTGACTCCACTCTACCCTCAGTGAGCTCACACTAACAGCCTTCCTGCCTTCCTGTTTTCCTGGCAGTTGGATTCTCATTCCCAAAAAAAAGACGAGGTAGGCAAGCCATCCGATGGGAAGTTCAACATTCGGGCAGGCTGAGTGTTGTAGGTAACAGAGGGCTTCGGGTGGGGGTGTGGAGAACTGCCCTTCGTGTCGTCAGGGCTAAGCCGCATGAGCCGGCTTGAGTCTCATCACCATGGCTCAGTTTGGTCCCAGTCGGATGCACCATGTTGACCAGGGCTGGTCCTTGAGTAGAGGGCAAGCCCCTGAAGGGCAGGTGCCTGTGGGCTTAGGGGGTCCCCGAGTCCCTAGATCGCGGCTCCCAACTACCCACTGCTGTTGGAGAGAAATGCTGTAGATGGTGAGACGGGGATCAGCAGAGTTGGTATCTTACTGCCAGTGTCACTCTTTAACAACTGTCTCATCTTAAACCCTCAGCCGAAAGGACCCGTTCTCAGTGCTCCTCTGGTCTGTCTCCAGTGGGTCAGGCCACAGTCCGGCGGAGTAGGGCTAGCACTTCCCTTTCGAACATCCACAGTGTTCCTTAGCTCTCCTACTCTCACCCCTTCCTTCTTCCCTCAGAAGCCCTGTGCCAGTGGCCTTGAGGACTCCAATGTACTGACACATAGAAATCAAATGACAGGCGTTAAGCTGAAACTACTGTCAGAACAGCCCTGAGGACAAGAGAGCACCTGATGTCCCAGCTGCTGGGACAGTTACCAGCCCCTGAGCCCCTGCTGCGGAGGGGAGAGTCCCTGGGGCCCAGCCTGGCCTCAGCATAGCCATCTGGGAGCCTGAGAATGGAAAGCCAGATTCAGCAAGCTGAAAAAGTGGCTTGATAAGGAGCCACATAAGTCACTGAGCCCCAGAGTGAATGGAGATTGCTTCGCAGGCTCCTGGGTGAAGGACTTCCAAAGAGGCCCGCCCACAGCCTTGAAGACACATTGCACTCCTTGCGATTAACAAGCAACATCCTTGTGTCCCAAGTTCCAGATAGAAGTCACGCATATCAGAACATGCCAGCCGTAGGCCTCCCCATCCGCGGTCCATCTGCGGGAGCCCTTCGAGCCCGGCCTGCAGGCCAGCTGGCTAGAGGACGAGCCCAGAGCCTCGGGAATCAGAGCCTTGCTGCTGGCAGGAAGACCAGGACATTCAGATTTTTTTCCCCCCAAAACTCCAGGCTCCAGCACCAGCAGCCTGTGTGCTGCTCTCGAGGCCTCATTAAAGCTCAGCTTGTCTTAATTGGGCGGGAGCGCCAGCTCCTTGTGGCTGGGGGCGAGAAGCTTGTGACGTGCTTGTCACCGTTGTTTCAGTTTAACTTATTTTATGTTCTTGCGGGAGTCGGGCAAATCAGACACGGTCCCCCGGAAAGGACGCGGGCATGGCAGTTTCAGGGGAGCTCCCAGAGTCCGGATGAGAGTAACTGGCCCACGCGTCCTCTATGTTCCGCTTTTCAGAGATCCCAGTGCCTTAGGTGCAGGTCTGAAAGGGCGGCAGCTTCCTCCCCTGATTTAATCATCAGTATCACAGTTTCATGACTTAGATAAATCTGGTACAATCTTTACCGCACTTAACGTTGGCTACTGACTTAAAACACGCTCATAAATTTTTTTAGGAGGTAAAGACCTCCTAGCGATGTAGCAAGTGCCTAGGGACATGAATGGGGAATACAGGCTAGCTGCTGTCTTCCCCCTCCCTTCACCACCCAGCCCCCATTTGAGGCACTGCCACCCCTTCCCTGCTCTTATGCAAGACACTTGGGCTCCCACTAACCTTCCTCCATGTCCTCAGGACTGGTTTTCCGCCTTCTGCTGGGGACAGGGACAGGCACACCACTTCCCCAGCCCTGACGACTTCTTGTCTCAAATAACAATAGAGGCAGCACGATTAGCCCCCGAGTTTGAAATATTTGCTTCCTGTGGTTGAAAAATGATTTTCTAAGGGGTTGCCAAAAACATAACCTGGCTCCGCCGTTCTGAGCATACTGAGGTAGATGGAAACTGCCCCGTTAATCGCGACACAGGTCCCCTCCTGACCTTCCCAGTTATTCCCAGACACTCACAGTCACCGTGAGACCTCTCTGAACGCAGCTGGGCATCAGAGGAGGGGCCTCGGGTAGAGAGGGCGGTTGCCGAGTGGCTTCCAGCCTTTCTGTAGGTCGGGATATTTTCATAAACGTTAATAGGAGTTTCTTGAAACAAAATGTCCTGTTGTCCAGTAGGTTTGGGAGCCACCAAACACCAACTGTCCTGCTTGGAGGTTTCTTTCAATGTGAATTATCACCATTAAGACTCTCAGAGACCCCACAGCAAAGTGAAACATCCTTACCTGGCACTTTTCCCAACGCATTTGATCCCAGAACACTTTTTACCTTACGGAAACAGCATTGTAGAGGTTGAAGAATAGGACATTCTAACTAAGAAGATGTTCATAACTGGGTATAGACGTAAGTAACCCTTGTTAGCTGGAGCTCAGTTCGAGAGCGTTTATTGGCTCTGTGCCAGCTGCTGGGCTTACTCCTTCACCTGGGCAGAGCTGCGTTCATTTTAACCCTGACAATAACCACACAGGCAGGTGCTGCACATACCCACCTTTTAACTAAGGAACAGAGGGATTGAGCCATCATCCCAAGGTCGCACAGCCTTTAACGAGCGGAGGAAGAAATCCCATCCTGGATTCCAGGTCTGCCTGTCACCAGGATTTGTGTCCCTCCCTTGAAAGCTCTACTGCTTCCCTGTGGAAGTTTCTCGTCCTTGGGCAGCCTCTGGGCAGCCTCGGCAGAGATTTGAGTAAGGACTTCTGTGGGTCAGGAACATGAAGCTGGTCCCCAGGATGCTCTGGAATTGAATGTCTGCTGATGTTGGGCTTGGCCAGTATCTGCTGGGATGGGGGCCAGGCTGAGAGTCAGGCCTGTCACGCCTGCGTTTCCACCTTGAGCTTTTGCTGCCCTTCTTCCACTTGGGGCAGAAGCAGCATTTCCAGTTGTGAGCCTCAGAAGGAAGGCTTGGAATCACGCGCCGGCGTTCCAGTGTGCCGAGAACTGAGCCAGCACCTCCCAGCTCCCTGGTCCTCGTAAGTGTGTGGTCCCGCAGTCGGCAGCACTGGCACCCTGTGGGTACTTGAAAAAAAGCCACGCTCTTGGACCCCACTTCAGACCTCCCCAGTCAGAATCTCTGGGGATGTGGCCCAGGAGACCGTTTGCACATGTCCTGCAGGGCTTCTTAAACCTACACTAGTCCACATGTCTCATTTTAGACATTAATAAACCATGTCCTAGGCTAGAGAGTTAAAATGCTTTACTAAGTTCCTACAAGGAAGTGTTAGGTGAGTCAGGTGGAATAGATGCCTAATTTCCAGTCCCTTCTTTTGCTAACAATCCCTAGATTTGCCTTGGGATGTCCGGCCTCATCCTCTTTTTATATATGTTCTTTGGACAGAGCTGACTCCATGCTCCTATAATTCAGGGTGAGTGCCGACCCAGTCTGGTCAGATGGCGTACCACCAGCCTGGACATAGATGCTTGGCTCCGAGCTGGGCTTATAGCTCAAGCCAAGCCAGTAAGACTGGCTTATGGAATTTTATTTGGGAACCTTAGGAAAGAGAATCTTTCCTTCCCCAAGACTGATGGTGAAAAAGATGAGGTATGCATGACCTATGTACCACGAAACCCCCCCAAGTAGAAGTCTCTCCAGGAGTGTGCCCTCTGGGCTCGTATGCCCACTCTGGCTTCCAGAACCTTGATCTGGACCATGAGCTGGATTCTAGTTAGCCCAGGTACAGCTCTCAGGGGAGATTGCTCATGAGTATTTTGTGATGCCAACCCCTCACTCTGGCTTGAGAATTACAGGAGGTTTACTAAACATGCTCATCAGCACGAAACACTAAAAGTTGAAACACAGACTCTGATGGGAATCTTTCAATCCTTCTTATCAAGGGAGTAGTCATCATTTTCCACCACTGTGGCCAAGGGGACAAGTTCTGGTCTGGACTCCCCCACTAAGTGGAAGTGTGGTTGATAGATACTGTTGTGGAATTCCCTTGAACGATCCTAGAGAGGAAGCAATAGTTTAAGGCTTTTCTGTTCATTGTTCTATATCCAGTATCGTGTGAATCACAAAAAGACTTCTCAATGTCAGGATACCCTCACTTGGAAATGAAAAGCTTCTATAGCATCCCCAATGAGTTCATGGTCTGGCCACAAGAGATGTTCTCCCTGCCATGCTATAAAGCCCTAAGACTAATGTTTAAGGCGTGTGATGTGCTAGGGACTGTGCTCAAATTTTGGTAATTGTCATGTCGTGAGCCTACAAGGAACCCCAGGAGACACTGCTTATGGGGGCCAGCATCCCATGAGCACCTGCTCTGTGCCAGACGCTGTTTTGGGCGACTGGCCCGCCTTAGCTCTCAGCTCTTACCATCCTCGCATCTTCAAACCCTCGCCGTCTTCACACAGAGATCGTTCACTACCTATGAGGTGAACAAAACTGGCAGGACGTCAGACAAACGATCCACGTCCTTTTGCTCCCCTCTCCATTCTAGTGAACTAAATTTGCGGGTTCGAATCCTTCGCCGTAAAATGGGGGCTAAAATCCATCATCTGCAAAGTTTCTTTTGGCTCTATGGTCAATAGATAGAATATGAAATTTTTAATGTGCTTTCTTCACTGCCTCCAAAGTGGCGAGACCCCTGGGGTTCCTCTGTGGGAGGGTTTCAGGAGTGGTAACCTGGTTGGAAGATGAAATTAGGAAACTTGAAACTCTAATTACATGGCTGGCAGCCTATGTTTATTTGGATTATATGCTTATTCAACATAGATTTTAGAGGCTAGAAGTTAACAGAACTTATTACAATGTCCTCTCCCTAACGCTACCCCTGCGTGTCTCCAGACATGGCTGTGAGAACACCCATTGTTTTGTTTTGAGAGTGGGGAAGGAAAGGAGTTTATGTTCTTGGAAAACCTTCTTTGGATTTGGTCTGACACTGAGCGATTTTGCTCTCCTTAAATTTAGGAGGTCATCTTGTTCTCCCAATAAGCCACAAAAGATAGTGACAGCGAGCCTGTACATAACAAAGGAAATGCCTCGCCTCAGCTCTGGATCAAAATCATTTAGCTAAAGGTATTTTCTGTTTGTGAGAAGATTTTACACTTTATTTTAATTAGCGTGTTTTTCCTTTGAAGGTAATCTCACATCTCTCTTTTAGGAAGGTCGTGTTACCTTTCCCCAGCCAGGTCTTGGGAGAGAAAATAGAATTCTCTGGGAAAAGCAGTCACTTACCAGTGACCGAGGGCCGCCTGGGTGGCGCACTCAGTCAAGCTTGTACACACCACCGTCTTCCTTATCCTCAAGCAGCTCAGAACAACTCCGCTTAGTTGTCAGTCCCTGGCAGACTTTCCAGTTCTTTTGCTGCCATTTCCCTAATGCCTGTGGTATTAGGGCCCTTGGGATTCATCTCTGAAACTATGAGCTTTCCCAGATCAATGATAGAAAAGGGAAGAACTGCGCAGAAAGATGGCAGATACCATACTCTTGGTTTTGGCTCAGGTCGTGATTCTTGGGGGGATGACATAGAGCCCCGCGTCAGGCTCCATGCTCAGCGAAGATCCTACTTAAGACTTTCTCTCCCTGCCCTTTCCCACTGCCTATGCACGTGCACGCCTTCTCTCCCTCTTTCTCTATTTCAAATAAATAAATCTTTCAAAGAAAAAGATAGCAATTGATTGACAATTGCTCTGGATTTGGCTGACTAGGCTGAGGGCCTTTCACATGAACTGCCGAGGCGACGAGAAGGTAAACTACGTGTGGTTTCTCAAATTTGGGGGTCGATGGAGGTAGACGTGGTCTAGCGGAACACCAGCAGCCTTAAACTCTGCTTTGTTTGGTGTTAGTGATGTTCACGAACCCCAACGGTCCCTGTATGGTTTGGGGCTACTTGTTTCAATACCTGTACACACCACCGTCTTCCTTATCCTCAAGCAGCTCAGAACAACTCCGCTTAGTTGTCAGTCCCTGGCAGACTTTCCAGTTCTTTTGCTGCCGTTTCCCTAATGCCTGTGGTATTAAGGCCCTTGGGATTCATCTCTGAAACTATGAGCTTTCCCAGATCAATGATAGAAAAGGGAAGAACTGCACAGAAAGATGGCAGATACCATTGATGTCAGTAAAGTTTAGAGTTTAGTGAAAAGGATGTTGGCTGGGGAATAATCACACTTATTATCACTGGGTCTTTTGTATGTAGTTTTCTCTGTTTCTGTAAAGTCAGAGGAGTCTGACCTGTCCTGCGTCCTGAGGAGAGATGTTAGAATTACAACATTTTGAGTAGTCTGGGATATTAGTTTTTCTTTTGGAGGGCAAGAAAAAGACTGCATCTTCATCTGCTTCTGTGTGACCCACTTACTTGGGTTTGGTTTGTGTGCTCACAAGTCATGGATTCTTCCCAGAAGGTTCTAGTTGAAGGGGTTTTCCTGCAAAAGGATTGGCCCAAAGGGGATCCCGAATTTCCTTGGTAATTCACAAAGAGAGACTGTTCCCATGGCCAAATCCCCTAGAGCCACGACTGACTACAGTCCATTCTTGATGCAAGTCTGCTGGCTCTCGGGGCTCCGTGCCCGCAGGGCTCATGCACAGCCCTTCACATGGTCATTCTCACACGAGGGAGACTCAGTAATGTCGCATTTTCTGCTTCCCTTACTGTGACTTCTCAGTTCTTTTCCTGCTTCCATTACACTTCCTCTGTCCCTGTCCGAGCGTCTACTTATTAATGGTTCCCAGGCCTCAGGACACTGACTTATTCAAAACTTTAGCTTCTTCATGATCCCCACTCTCCCTAGTGACAGCTCAGCTTCTGCTTCGGCTATCATCATGTTCTTTCTATATTTTTCGATTCAAATTCATGAATGAAAGAAAGCTTAGTTGGGCCGTCTAGCTCTTCTATGGGTAGAACTTATTAATCCTAGGTCATTGTTTTTCTTGCATGTATCTTGGTCTGGGATCGGTCGCCAACTCCAAGCACATTCATTCAGGTGGGAGCATTGGACAGGGACAGGGCTGGCTTCATAGGGAACAGAATATGCTTTCTGGGTCTGCCTTGTACCTCAGGCTTTAATCTGACCTCACCTGGGCAACCAGAGGCTTCAGGACCCAGTAGACTGCAAAGGAGGGTGGCTAGTGCCTGTGTGGGGGTCAGAGGAACCCATTTAGAGAATGTAGAAACTCTGCTCGGAGTGAGGACCCTCCGTGTCATGAAATATGCACCAGGCGCTAGGAATAAAAGAATAAGATTCAGTCCTGTTCTAACAATTTGAGTCATACTTCCCAAGGTTCAGACTAAAGATGAAGAGGAGGAGTTACAGGTGGTGATTGTAAACTACTCTTTTCCAAAAGTTTGATGGTAAAGGGAAGAGGAGCTCCACGTGACTGCAGGAAGAGTTCATTTCCAATGTGTCTGAGAACAAAGGATGCCTGAATATGTTAGTGGTTGACGGAGCCAAACTGAGAATGAGGTAAAATGGATCATCTTCCCGTGAGATTTGTTCATACATTCACACATTGATTTATTGATTAATCCCATATGCTTTACGCTCTACTAGGCTTGGTGCTAGGCTCTGAAACAGGATAATGCAAAAAAAAAATAAATCCATTTTCTCATCCACCTTGAACTCTTTCCCCCTAAACCACTTGGAGGTGTGCTTCAGCCTCATGGTCACCTTCACTCAAAGCCAAGTTTTCTAGCTCCACCACTGACTGTTTTGTGGAAAGGTCAGAGGAACTGATTTTGCAAGGTTTTCTGCCTTGGGCAACCCTCAAGAGCCTGGTGATTTGGCGCCCCCCAGGGGTACCCATTCAGCCCCATTCCTGCTCAGCGATGGATTCTTACCCCTCAGGGGCAGAGTGAGGCTGGCAGTTAAACTGTCCAACCTTAATGGCAGATTGTGTCATGTGCTCTGGACGTTTCTCTGCATACGGGGGCAGGGGGAGGGGAAGCTGCAGCCCCTAGAAGCTCTCCTTGATGTAGCTGACATTGTGAGTCTTAGAGTCCTGACAGGAATGGAAGCCCAATTCTCTGCTGCCCTAGTCCTGTGACAGTGGACAGGGCTTTATATTTCCTCATCCGTGAAATGGGGCCAATGATACTTACTTGAAATGCTTCTGTTAGAATGAAATCAGGCAAGGACTTAAAGATGCATTTCCAAATGACGCACAGAACTCATACAGACCCGTGGTCTCTGCCCCCAAAGTCTGGAGGGTCCTTGGAGTTTCAGGGAGTGAGGAGAGTTGAGGATAAGCCACACCCACTTCTAGGAAGCCAGCCCTCATCCTGAGACCTGGAACAGCCCCAGGAAGACCGGAGTGACTCGGCACTGGGGGTGGCGTTGGGGGGGCAAGCAGTTCAAGGATGAAATCTGGGGTCCTCATGGTCTGTTGATCACCAGAGCATGCTGATGAACCAGACTGTTCTCCAGACAATAGGTTCGGTTCCCACGGATCTCAGCCCAGCCTGATAGAATCAGATAAGGATGTACTGCTCTTACTGTTTTGTTTTTCTCTTAGTCTTTAATCATCAAGTGCAAGTCAAAAACTCACTGCCTTGGCAAGAAAGAAACCCTTGGCTTTGTAATCAGTCCCTCCCTGAAAAATCAGGTCACGGTGTTTCAAAAGACAATTTTCTAAAGAAAGAAGTTTTTAAAAGAAAATGCCCAAACTTGCTGACATTTTCACAAGGATGTTATTGATCACCATGTCAATCCTCCTAAAGACCTGTCTATCTTCCTTCTGCTATTGCTATTTGCAGTATGTCTATCAGAGTGCGGGGCTGGAGGGACAGTGACCTATGTAATGAAGAAACCAAGCGGGGCTTCAGAAGCATTAAGCCTCCCTTGGGGGAATTAAATCATTGCTGAGAGTTAGGGCCATCTGTAGGGAGATAACCTGTCTTCTTTTAGGCACAGATAGTTTCCATCATAAAAATCATGGAGTATTAGAGCTAAAAGAACTCGAGGGCTCTTGTCCATCTAGCCTCTTCGGCCCCTTCATTTACAGATGTGAAGACTTAGCACCAGGCGGTGGTGTGATTAGCCCAGGGTCAGTCAGAAAGTGAAAGGATTAGAACTTGATGAACCCATGTTTTCTGACTCCCATGCATGAAGCCCTTTCCATTACGTTTGTCTTAGAAGCTAGTTCTGGGTGGTGTATTGAGCTCTGTAGAATGAAGGCAGATGTCAGCTGGGGCCATCTACACAGAGGAGCGAGAGTTGGGGTGGGGGAGGTAGCCAGTGGAGGTTGGTGGGCAGCCCAGGGAAGTCAAGGAGAGGCCCCTTTACTGCCCAGGAAGAGCTCTCTGAGGTATGTATGGGCTCAGAGAGAGCCCAGAAGGAGGGAGACCGTGGCTTCAGAACGTCATTTCCTGGAGGCTTTAAGACAAATTTCTGATCAGTGACACTGGAAACCAGAAGAGAATAAGGACAGTGAACCTGTCTGGTTCACTCCCGTGGTGCCAGCGCCTGGTATGGCCATGCATCTCCTCATGACATTTGTGGCTGTGTGCTGTGGGCCAGGCTTGCACTAGACACTAGGGAGAAACCGAGGAGCACATAGTGCCATTGACTTAGTCCTTGTGGAGATTATAGTTGAGTGACAGAGACAGGAGAAAAAATTGTCATGCAAATAAGTGTAAAATTATATGGTGATAAAACTATACATTTCTACACATCATTTAAGTGTATGCACATGTATTAAAAAAGGGGTAAGAGGGGCACCTGGATGGCTCAGTCTTTCAGCATCTGCCTTTGGCTCAGGTCATGATCTGAGAGTCCTGGGATGAGCCCCGCATTGGGAATGAGCCCCGCATCGGGCTCCCTGCTTGGTGGGAAAACTGCTTCTCCCTCTCTCACTCCCCCTGCTTGTTTTCCCTCTCTAGCTATGTTTCTTCCTGTCAAATAAATAAATAAAATCTTCTTTTAAAAAAAAAAAGGAAAAGGGATAAGAGATATTAAACTTAGAGTGGAACGGGGGTTGGGGACTTCCTGCTTTAAGTGAATTATAGGAATTTTAATTTTTTTAAAAAACTTTGTTTATTTGAGAGAGAGACTGAGTAAGAGAGAGAGAGGGAGAGCACAAGCAGGCAGCAGCGGGGAGAGGAAGAAGCTGACTCCCTGATGAGCAGGGAGCCCGATGCGGGGCTCGATTCCAGGATCCTGGGATCATGACCTCAGCCAAAGGCAGATAGTTAACTGACTAAGCCACCCAGGTGCCCCAAATTATAGGATTTTAAAAACAAAAAGGTTCTCATGGCATGGAAATCAAAGTAGCGGTCATTACCATTGGAAGGAGGTAGAGTCTTTGGAAAGGAAGGCTTCTGGGATGCTGGAATGATCTGTTTCTTGACCTTGAACACACATGAAAAATTATGAAGCTGAATTTCAGGTATGGCTTTGCTGTTTGTGTTACATTTCTGTAAAAGGTTTACCCAAAGTGCATTCTTATATTTTGATGTTAATATAAAAATGTTTAAATTGCCGTTATGTGAAGTGCTACAAATGTCCAGTACCGTGAGCACATATCATAGGTCAGCAGTGGAGTCCCATACCTTGATAGGAGAATCAAGGAAAGCTTCCTGAGGCTGGGAGTTCCGAACTGAGATCTCAAGGATGAACGGGAGGTTTTGTGTGAAGAAGAGAGGGGATAGCCTTACCAACAGGAGGAGCCGTGTGTGCAAATGCACTGTGGCAGGAGGGAACCTGGTGTAAATGGAAATGAATCCACGTGGGTTAGACAAAAGTGCAGACAGTAAGAGAGACAATTGATAAGAAGAGGCTGGAGAAAAGGGTACGACCAGATCATGCAGGGTCCCATTAGACGTCTGTGTTACAAATTTTGAAGTCGCTCTTGAGTACCGTGGTCAGCCACGGAAGTGTGTTGAGTAGAAGGTGCTGTGATCAGCCATGTATTTCAGAATGATCTTTCTGGCTTCTGTCTAGAAGATAGATCAGAGCGGGCAGGCGTGGTGAGGGAGAGCTTCTAAGGAGCTAATGTGTGGTAGATCAAGGTGTTGGCGATGGATGAGAAGGCAAAACAAATTCAAGTGAAGAGACTCAAGAGGCCTAATATCATTAGGACTTAGTGATGAAGCATCAAGGATGATTCCCAGTGACTCCTGAGAGCACTGGCGTAGAGCCGGCATGCAGTAAATGTGGACCGCGTGTTGTTGAAGCTAGTAGGTGCTCCTGGCCTATGTCGTTGCAGTTCCAGATGATGCTTTAGCACATGGGGAGGGCCTGAATGTATTTGTTGGCTTTCATTTCACCAGAGGAACTCCTTTGGGAAATTGGTTTCATTCTGGAATGTTCTACCATGTAGGTTAATAGGATTTTTGTCAGAGACGAAGCCTACATTCAGTTAGAATACAAAGCTGCAGAATGAAACCACACCTCTTAGTTTTATATCAGTTCATGTGGGCACTCTCAGCTTCCATTTTGACATCAAATTAGAAGCCAAGCAGCCTGTGGCTGATGGGATTCTCAAGTTCCAGGCTCTCATGGAAAGCTTAGTGTTCCAGAGAGCTGGACTATGGGGAAGGAGCCAGAGTGGGGCCACAAGCCACAGGGGATGTGACAGTACCTGCGGTCAGAAGACATGGTGGCCAGGTGAGTGGTTGAAGAGAGTGGATAGGTATAAGCTAGATGTCCCCAACTCCTCTAGCCTTTGAGGTCACACTCCCTCCCCTGCAATCCTCCAGTGCCATGCATCCGATACCTCATCTCCCTTACCTCTGAAAGTCCACTTCCCCCCGCTAAATTCCTTACTCAAAGTACTTCTGAGACTCTGTGAAAATGAACCCCAATGCCACACATGTGCCCCATTTGCCTGTTGCCAAAACCTTGGCTACTCCTGGGACTTGGAGTAATCCCACATGGAAAGGAAATCTTCAAATGAGACATGAGATGTGATAGGTATGGGGTCTTTGCCTCTGGATTGTTGGCCAGCCCTTTCTCTCTCTGCTTAGAGCTAGGCAGGCTACCATGTTGCAGAGGCCAGCTCCTCTTCGTCTTCCTCCAGTGGGAGCACCTTAACTATGCCTCTCCCACCAAGAGTCCATATCTCTGAGCTCTGCAGGTAGAGGAGTAAAAAGGAAGGAGACTTTTGTTTACTGGTTTAGCATGTAAGGAGCTTGGAAGTCACAACGCTATCCTAACAAGTGAAAAACTGAAAAATCAACAACTCTACTTCTGTCTGGGAGAGAAGTACAGTCACAGGGAAAATTGCCGCCTCCAGACTTGAGAGATAGACGAAAAAGCATGGAGAACTACAATGTAGAGACCTTGAGGTGCAGGGCATTCCTTGGCCTAGGGAAACCTGGATGTAATTGAAAAATTGCCGGAGGCTCAGCATAAACAAGTCTGAGTGAGAAACTTCTGGGGGACCCAGTCACAGGCCAGTTCCCACACTTTTGTGAGTTTAACCTCCAGGACCTTGAACAGTGAGGATCAGAGAAACACCGCCTCATTCTTCTGGCAAGGGAGGGAAAAGAAGCCGTCTTAAATACAGCGTAGCATTCTGTTCTTTTTAATAAGGCTTGCCCTCAAGAGAAGCTAATCAGATCCTAACCTGTTAGGGTTTTTTTGTTTTGTTTTGTTTTTAAAGATTTTATTTGACAGTGAGAAACACAGCCAGAGAGGGAACACAAGCAAGGGGAGTGAGAGAGGGAGAAGCAGGCTTCCCGCGGAGCAGTGAGCCCGATGTGGGGCTCGATCCCGGGTCTCCGGGATCATGACCTGAGCCGAAGGCAGTCGCCCAACCAACTGAGCCACCCAGGCGCCCCCTGTTAAGGTTTTTATCAAAGCCTAATTTACCTGGGGAAGGGAAATACCCAATTCTATGTCCCACCATAGCCATTCCATCCCACTCGGGAGATGAAGGGGTTACTGGGGTGCTGTCATGAATTTTATGGTCCAGAAGGACAAGCTCAGTAAAATATCATTAATCAAATGCTTTTTCTCCCCTTACACCTTACCCCACCACATCACTAAAACTCTTTATAGGGCAGTTCCTTTTATCATGTGTATCATGTCTGCCAGTTAAGCTACTAAAAGGCAAAAACACAGTTTGAAAGGAGAGCAAGCATCAGAGACAGGCTCAGATAGAGTAGGATGTTGGAATTCTCAGACTGCAAACTTAAAACCACTATGATTACTATATTGAGGGCTCTAATGGACAAAGTAGCATGCGTGAATGGTTGGACAGTGTAGCAGGGAGAGGGGAATTCTAAGAAAAAAATGGAAAAGTGTTAATAATAGAAAATATAATAGAAATGAAGAATTTTTTTTCATCGATTCAGTAGTAGATTGGACATGGCCAAAAAAGGAATCACTGAGTGTGAGTTTCTCAACAGAAACTCCCCAAATGGAAAAGAAAACAAAAAAGAGTCTCAACAGGTGTGCACATGTACACACACACAGACACACACAGACACACAGACACACAGACACACACACACACACACACACACACTGAGAATATCCAAGAACTGTAGGACAATTAAAGAGGTGCAACATGCATGTAATGGGAATACCAAAAAGGAAAAAGGAGAGAGAAAGGAACAGAAGCTGTTTCTGAAGGAATAATGCCTAAGAATTTGCCCAAGTTAATATCAGACTCTGAACCACTGATACAGGAAACTCAGAGAACACCAGGTGAGATAATTGAAAACAACAAACACCTAAACATATTATAGTCAGACTACAAAAACTAGAAGGTAAAGAAACATCTTGAAAAAAGCCAGATTAAAAAAACAACAGCAACAACAACAACCTTACCCATAGAGGAGCGAGGATACGAATCACATGTGACTTCTCAGAAACATGAACATGTCAAGAAGAAAAAGCCACCAACCTGGAATTCTTTACCTTATGAAATTATCCTCAAAAGTAAAGGAGAAATAAAGACTTTCTCAAACAAACAATTAAATGAGTAGGATTGCCTTGCAAGAAATGTTAAAAGTTCTTTAGAGAAAAATGACTTAGGTCAGAAACTCAGATCGACATAAAGGAAGAGGAGAAGGAGCAAAGGAAGGTACAATTAAAACTTGTATTTTTCTTAGTCTTGGTTGATCTAATCAATAACTGTTCAAAATAATAGTAACACTGTATTCATCTATTCAGATATGTGTGTTGCAACATATATGACTTACATATGCAAATACCTATGTGTGTATATAGCTCATATGTACTTATACATATATAAAATAAAGATAGCAATGAGGGACAAGAAGTAAGAATTTGGATTATCTTGTTATTATGCAGTATTAACCCTACCCATGAACCAGTGTAGTAGCATTTGAATGTGGACTTGGATTAGTTGTGAATTGCAAAATTTAGGGCAACTAATTTTAATTTTTTACTTTTCTTATTTATATATTTATTCATTTACTTATTTTTAAATTCAGTTAGCCGATATATCATTCATTTTTTGTTTCAGATGTAGAGTTCGGTAATTCATCAGTTGTGTATGACACCCGGTGCTCATCACATCACATGCCCTCCCTAATGCCCATCACCCATTTACCCCATCCACCCAAATAGATCCCCTTCAGCAACCCTCAGTTTGTCTCCTATAGTTACCAGTCTTCCATGGTTTTTCTCCCTCTATGATGACTTCTCTTTCAGTTTTGCCTCCCTTCCCCTATGATCCTCTGTATTGTTTCTTATATTCCACATATGAGTGAAGCCATAAGATAATTTTCTTTCTCTGATTGACTTATTTCATTCAGCATAATACCCTCCAATTCTGTCAATAGCAATGTAGATGGTAGGTATTCATCCTTTATGATGGCTGAGTAATATTCCAGTGTGTGTGTGTGTGTGTGTGTGTGTGTGTGTGTGTGTGTGTGTGTACCACATTCTTATCAAACCATCTTTGATGGGCATCTCAGCTCTTTCCATAGTTTGGCTATTATGGATATTCATGCTATAAATATTGGGGTGTAGGTGCCCCTTCAGATCAATACATTTCTATCTTTGGGGTAAATACCTAGTAGTACAATTGCTGGGTTGTAGGGTAGCTTTATTTTTAACTTCTTGAGAAACCTCCATACTGTTTCACAGAGTTCTTGTACCACCTTGCATTCCCTCCAACCATGTAAGAGGGTTGCCCTTTTCCATATTCTTGCCAACACTTGTTCTTTCCTGTCTTATTAATTTTAGCCATTCTGAGTGGTGTAAGGTGGTATCTCATTGTGGTTTTGATTTGTATTTCCCTGATGCTGAGTGATGTGGAACATTTTTTCGTGTGTCTGTTGGCCATTTGGATATCTTCTTTAGAATATCTGTTCATGTCTTTTGCCCATTTCTTGACTGGATTATTTGTTCTTTGGGTGTTGAGTTTGATAAGTTCTTTATAGATTTTGGATATTAGCCCTTTATCTGATATGTCATTTGCAAATATCTTCTCCTATTTCATAGGTTGCCTTTTAATTTTGTTGACTATTTCCTTTGTTGTGCAGAAGGTTTTTATCTTGATGAAATCCTAATAGTTAATTTTTGCTTTTGTTGTCCTTGCCTTTGGAGACACGTCTAGCAAGATGTTGCTGTGACTGAGGCCATAGAGTTTGTAAGCCTGTGTTCTCCTCTAGGATTTTGATGGATTCTTGTCTCAAATTTAGGTCTTTCCTCCATTTTGAGTTTATCTTTGTGTATAGTATAAGAAAATGGTCCAGCTTTATTCTTCTACATGTGGCTGTCTAATTTTGCCAACACTGTTTGTTGCAAAGACTGTTTATGCTACCCATAGCAATCTACACATTCAGCGCAATCCCTATCAAAACACCATCAACATTTTTCACAGAACTAGAACAAATAATCCTAAAATTTGCATGGAACCAGAACAGACCCTGAATAGCCAGAGGAATGTTGAAAAAGAAAACCAAAGCTGAGGCCATCACCATGCTGGACTTAAGCTATTAGGAAGCTGTAATCACCCAAACAGCATGGTACTGGCACAGAAACAGATACATAGATCAATGGATCAGAATAAAGAATGTAGAAATGGACCCTCAACCTTGTGGTCAACTAATCTTCAATAAAGCAGGAAAGAATATCCAATGGAAATAGGACAACTAATTTTCAAAAGAAAAAAAATAATAGCAAATAAAGGAGAGACAATAGAAACATTTAAAATGCTCAATTAAAATATAAAAGGCAGGGGCGCCTGGACAATGAAGTCAGTTATGGCTCTTCAGCTTAGGTCATCATCTCACGGTTGTGAGATCCAGTCCCACTTGGGGCTCTGTGCTCAGATGGTAGTCTGCTTGAGATTATCTCTCTCCCTCTGCCCCTCATAAATGAATAAATCTTAAAAAAAAAAAACCTGAGAAGACATAAAAAGAATGGAAAACAAACATAGAAACAAAGAACAAGGGCAACAAATGGAAAACAGTAGGAAATATGGAAGGTATTAACCCAAATATATCAGTAATTAATTTAATTTGGTTTAAATATGGTTTAAATGTGGTTTAAATATGCCAGTTGAAACAGATTGTTAGAGAGCAACCAGACCCAGCTCTTTGTTGTCTACAAGAAACCACCTGACACATATAGATTATATAAAGATACATATAGATTAAAAGTAAGTGGAGGAAAAAAGATCTATCATGCTGATAGTAACTGAATTGTGAGTAGCTATATTAATTTAACAGTAGACTACTGAGCAAGGAAATTTATCAGGGAGAAAAGAGGGGCATTATATAATGATAAAGGGGTCAATTCTCCAAGACCGAACAATCCTTGATATGTATACACCTACCAACAAAGGGTTAAACTATGTGGGGCAAAACCCAATAGAACTATAGGGGGAAATACGTGAATCCATTATTACGTTGAAGACCAACACCTCTCTATCAAAAATGGACATATCTAGCAAGTAGCAAATCAAGTCATGATGCAGCTGAACTCAATAGCAGTATCAGTGAACCAGATGTATTTGACCTTTGTTGACTGCTTCATCCAGCATCATCAGAAAACACATGCTTCTCAAGTTCACATGGAACTTTCACTAAGACTGATCATTGTCTGGGCCATAAAATACATCTTAACAAATTGAAAAGAATAGGAATCATTCAGTGTCTCCATTCAGACCGTACTGGAATCAAACTAAAAATCAGTAGCACAAAGGTAGCTCGAAAATCCCCAAATACTTGCAGATAAAGCAACAAACTTGTAAATAACATGTGAGACAAGGAAGAAATCTCAAAAATTTTAAAATATTTTTAACTAAAAATAAAAACACATATCAAAATTTGTAGCACATGACAGAACAGTGCCTAAAAGGAAAAATATAGCACTGAATGTACATCTTAGAAGAAACAAATCTAAAATCAGTAATTAAATTTCACCTTACATTAAAAAAAGCAGAGCAAATTAAATCCAAATTAAGAAAAATAAAGCATAAATCAGTGAAACCGAAAACAAGAAATCAGTGGAAAAAATCATTAAAACCAAAAGGTGATTCTTTGAAAAGACAAATAAAATTGATCAGCCTCTAGCCAAACTAAGAAAAAAAGAGGACACAAATTACTAATATTAGAAATGGAAGAGGAGGCATCACTGTAGATCCCATGGTCATTAAAAGAATAATAAATAAATACTATGATAAACTCTGTCCCCAAATGTGATAGCCTAGATGAAATGGATCAATCCCTTAAAAGATACAATCTACTGAAACTCACAGAAAGAAATATACAATTGGACAATTGGAATGGGCCTTTATCTGTTAAATAAATTGAATTAATAATTAAAAACCTCCCAAACAAAGCATCCAGGCCCAGATGGATTCCCTGGTGAATGCTACCAAACATTTAGGAAGTTGTTTTACCACTTCTCTGCAACCTTTCCAGAAGCTAAAAGAAGAAAGAATCCAGGGCGCCTAGGTGACTTGGTTGAGCGACTGCCTTCAGCTCAGGTCATGATCCCAGAATCCTTGCTAATGTACTCTTTTGAGATCAACATTACCCTATTATCAAAACCAAAGACATGACAAGCAGAGTACAGATCAATAACTAATGAATATAAATACAGAAATTTTCTACAAAATATTAGCAAACTTACTCCAACTCCAAAACTTACTCCAACTTACATCACAACCAAGTGGGTGTGCAAGTTTGCCTCAATATTCAAATGGTAATTAAATGAAATCCATCACATCAACTGATGGATGAAGAAAAAAAAAATGATAATTTCAATACAGAAAAAAAAAGTGACAGAATGCAACACACATTCATGATAAAATTTTTCTATAAACTAGGAATAGAGAGAAACTTCTTTGACTTGGTAATGAACATCTTCACAAAAGGTACAGCTAGCATCATATTTAACTTTCTCACTAAGATGAAGAACAAGCCCAGAAAGTCAGCTTTCACCACTCCTTTCAACATCAAGGCCTAGCTAATCCAATAAAAAAGGAAAAAAAAAAGTTTGGGAAGGAAGAATAAAACTGTATTTGTTTGCAAGTGATGTGATTATATAAAAAATAACCCAAATAACTAATAACAAAAATGGAACTAATAAGCAGTTATAACAAGGTTGTAGTATATAAAATTAATATATGAAAGTCAATCCCTTTTCTGTGCACCAGCATTAAACAAATAGAATTTGAAATAAAAAGCAAAGTACCATTTATACTTAACATCCTCCCAAAAATGAAATCCTTAGGTATAAATCTAATAAAAATATGTAGAATATCTATATTGAAGAAAATTTCACAACTCTGATGAAAGGAAATGGAAGAACCAAATAAATGGAGGGATATTCCATTTTCATGGATAGGAAGATTCAATATTATGAAGATGTCTGCTCTTCTCAACTTGACCTATAGATTCGATGCAATCACAATCAAAAGCTAGGAAGATATTTCGTGGAGATAGACAAGCTAATTCTAAAACTTAGATGCAGAAGCAAAATAACCAGACTAGCCACAGAGTATTGAAGGAAAGAGCTAAGTTGGTGACTGACTCTGTCTGACCTCGAGACATAATAAAGCTGCAGTAATCAAGACAGCATGGTATTGGTGAAAGAACAGACAGATACATAAAGTAGAATAAAGAGCCCCGAAATGGATACACACAAATAATCCACTAATCTTTAACAAATGAGCAAGGCCATACAATGGAGAAAAGATGATCTTTTGAACCAGTCATGCTGGAACAACCGGACATCCACATGCAAAAAATAAACCTAGACACAAACCTTACACCCTTATAAAAATTACCTCAAAATGGATCATAAACCTAAATGTAGAATAAGACTCCTAAAAGATAGCAAAGGGAGAAAAATCTAGATAATCTTAGGTTTGGTGAGGTCTTTTTATAAACAACACCAGGGACGTGATCCATGAAAGAAACAATTGAGAAGCTGGACTCTGTTAAAATCAAAATTTTCTGTTCTGTGGAAGACCATGTGAAGATATGGGAAGACCATCCCAACCCATAGACTGGGAGAAAATATTTACAAAGGACACTTCCATTAAAGGACCTATAATACATGAAGAACTCTTACATCTCAATAATCGGAAAACAACCTGATAAAAAATAGGAGATCGTAAAAGACACTGCACCAGAGAAGATAAACAGATGGCAAATAAGCATATGACAAGATGCTTCATATCATAGGTCCTTAGGGAAATGCAGCATAAACAGCGATGAGATACTATTCCACACTATTAGAATGGCCAAAATCCAGAACCCTGCCAGCATCAAATGCTGGCAAGGATATGGAACAAGGGGAATTCTCCTTCACTGTTGATGGGAATGCAAAAATGGTACAGACGCTTTGGAACACAGATTAACATTTTCTTCTAAAACTAAATATACTCTTACCATGTGATCCAGCAATTGGGATCCTGGGTATTGACCCAAAGGAATTGAAAACTTAGGTGCACACAGACATTAATAGCTACTTCATTCATAGTCGCCCAAACTTGGAAGCAACTTAAATGTTCTTTAGTGGGTGAATGGATAGACTGTGGCACATCCAGCACTTTATTCGGTGCTAAAAAACAAATGAACTGTCCAACCATAAAAAGACAGCGATGAAATGTAAATGCATATTACTAAGTGAAAGTAGCCAATCTGAAAAGGTTCCATACTGTATGATTCCAACTCTCTGCCTATGTGTTTTCCTGGAAAAAGTAAAACTCTCAAAATGATCAATGGTTGTCAGGAGAAAGAGGGGAGGGAGGGAAGAATAGACAAAACATGGAGGATTTCTAGAGCAGTGAAACGATTCTGTATGATGCTCTAATGACAGATACAGGCCATTATACATGTGTTAAAACCCATAGCATGTACAACACCAAGAGTGAGCCCTGATGTAGACTATGGACTTTGGGTGATGATACTGTGTTAGTGTGGGTTCATCAGTTAGAGCAAATAGGGCCCTCTGGTGGCAGATGGAGATAATGAGGAAGGGTGGGCAGGGGGTAGGGGGCGCTGTGTGCAGAGTATATGGGAAATCTCTGGATCCCCCTGCTCAATTTTGCTGTGAACCCAAAACTGCTCTGAAAAATCCTCTGTTTTTTTTGTAAAGGAAAGGAAGTGTATTGCATAGCTTAGTTCTGCCCCTAGACAGTGAAGAGTGACCTCCAGTCTCAAACTGTGTCATCAGGACGATTTTAGTTTTACAAGACTAAAAGTCTCAAAATGTGATTTTCACCATCTCTTCCATTCCTTACCAAAGTCCCCACAGCCCCTACCCCCAAGATGAACTCAAGACTTGGCTTCTAGAAAAAGAGAAACTGCTTAAAGTTGAAAAGTAGTGGTTTCTTACCCACCTCTGGTTATCAAGCTATTAAAAATGACTGGTGTGCTGACTTAGCTGGAGCATCCCATTCCCCAGTATGAGGGCAGTAGCTGGAAGCCTGACGGTGACTAGAGTAAGTGAGGCCTAACCCACTAGAAGCCTCTCCCTCCAAGAGTCCTCATTGCAGAAAGACGGAACCAGGGGCGCCTGGGTGGCTCAGTCGTTAGACGTCTGCCTTCAGCTCAGGTCATGATCCCTGAGTCCCGGGATCCAGCCCCGCATTGGGGTCCCTGCTCATCAGGATGCCTGGCTTCTCCTTCTCTCACTCCCCCTGCTTGTGTTCCCTCTCTAGCTGTGTTTCTTTCTGCCAAATAAATAAAATCTTAAGAAAAGAAAGAAAGGAAGGAAGAAAGGAAGAACCATCTAGATGACTCTTCTGTCTCCACTGGCCTCGGGGCCTCAGTACAGGTCACTGCCTATCACAGACAAAGCAAGAAACAGAGGCTGTCTCCTTCTCCATAGCCAAGTAGTCCGTGCCAACATTTTGTGTGCCTGGGCCTTCTTCTGCCTTGATCATCACTATAAGATGAACTAGAACTCAAATGTAAAATGTAGGATTGATGACACACAAAATGGGAAAGATCAGTAGAGTTCATTTAGTATGAGAGAGAGAGAGAGAGGAAGCAACACATCAAAGATTACCTATGTGATTAGAGACCGTTTATTCCAGCCCCTGAATTTCTCCTAGCACTTTACCCACTGTGTTCTCACTGTACTCTGGAGGTTCTGAAAGATTCTATGTACGTGGATTGCAATAGTGCTAAGCATAACTGGTTTCTGACTTGTTCTAGAAGAGTCACTTACTTAGCATTGTTGATGTTTTCTACAACTGAAAGTTCCCGAACTGGAAGGCTAGCATGTGTTATTCATTTGTTCAGATAAAAAACACATCATCAGCCTCGGTTCCAAACACTGGGCCACACCCTCGTAATTCCAGCCTTCCTCCTGCAGAGTCTTGAATCCTGTTGCTGTAACTCATAAAATCTATCCTTTGATACAATATTTGGGTTAACATGCTTCTTTAATAATCAATAACAGTGTTAAGGCGGACTCTTGCTGAAGTGGGACCATAAATTACTGCATTTGAGTCCTGGCCTTTTGAGTCAGTTCCACTTTTCCACAGAGGAAAATGAACTTTTTTCTCATTGACTTTGATCTCTCTTGCTATTTTTTTTTTATACTAGACATTGAGAGACTTTGCGAATCACGCATCTAGTCATCTCTGTCTGGTCTCCTGTGGTCGTTAATTCCTAGGATGGGAGATGGATGGCCTGTGCAGCTATCCTAATTGATGACACAGGACTGCTACCAGATGACAAATAATTAATGAAAGGAGACCCTACTAGTGAAGGCAACTGTCAGGCCCGTTAGATTTAAGCCCAATTTCAGTTCCCTTCCTGGTAACTCTTCTTGAAATTTTTACAATGTAGAATCAATTTTTAGTAATGCAATACAATGACACTAATTCAGATCGGCTAGGGGCATGGGCTGTGGGAAGGGAATCCAGTTAGAATTAATGAAAGATACAGTGTTTTTGAATTGTGGGTTTATTTATTTTTTCAAGAAACACCATGAATTAAGCTTAGCTACCAGAGGCTTTTCTGGTGGAGTTGTTCTAGTAAGAGACAGTTTGGTTGCAAGAAAGAAGAACTCCCTCTAGCTTACGTAGAGGAAATGAATGAGTATAGAAAGTGCTCTTGGTCCCTCCCAACCCTCCCCCTATTCTTCAGCGCTCACTGATCCTTCCATCCTGATAGAATCGTACTGCTAGTCCATGTGAAGGTGATCTCTGACTGCAGGGGCATGCGAGGTCCATGTCCAACATGTTGGAAAGTTGACCATCCTTGCAAGGAGCCTCAAACAGTGGCCGACAGGAGTCGGG
Source organism: Spilogale gracilis (assembly GCA_004023965.1). Lineage (NCBI taxonomy): Eukaryota > Metazoa > Chordata > Mammalia > Carnivora > Mephitidae > Spilogale > Spilogale gracilis. Next base: position 78,423 of record PITA01006770.1, read on the forward strand.
TGGTAAATATTTTAGCTCCTCAGTGTTGTGGTAAGACAGCTCTGTGGCATGTTCTACGTAGTCTCTTAGAGGTCAGCGGTGGGATCGTACCCACAGCAGTAACCTCATTAGTGATCATCACCTCGGCCCTCTTCCCCTCCTTGTTTTCATTTCCCATGCCCCTGCCTTCCTGGGATGACCTCCCAAACTGCTTGCACTCAAATATTTTTCTCAGGTCTACTGGTGGAAGAACCCAACCTAAGATGGCAGTGGAGGGATAATAGACTACAGAGGGTTGATAGACTACAAGAGATGATTTTATTGAACATATATGGGCTAATCACCAAGGACAGCCTTGTAAAGAAATCAACGCTTCTGCAGTAAGTCTGCACCCCTTTTCAGTAGAAAAGGAAATGAAAATTCTTAGCACAGTGTAGATCTGTAATCATTTAATAGCCAAGATTGTAATCTTTTCTAAATAGCCCCTTAAAAATGGGCTGCCATATGAGCTCATGGCCAGCTTCATCTCTCTGGTAGAGTAATAGAAGTTCTCTCCTCTACCAGAGCATCTGGAGGCCCTTTGTCCCTGCTGATCATATGATGATCTGAGAATAGTTCCTCACTTTCTTTGGGGAATGCAATTCATATGATTCACGAAGTGTTATTTTTCGAGTTATGAGTCTGGGGTTTTTGTCTCCTCAAATGGGTCCCCTTGGTACTAAAACTATGAAGTCTGGAATCTTGGGTCTCTCCAGAGTCTGTCTGATCACTTAGCTCTGAACCTCTTTGGGTAGTGGCTCCTTTCTTCTACTTTAGATTCTGTGTTTGCTCAGTTTTTTGGTTCCGTCATTGGCACAACTCCAACAAGCCCTAAATGTGGTCTCTGTGTCTTTACTTAAATTCCCGCAGAAAAAATGCACATGGCCACATTGTGCCCGGGCATTCACCAAATGGCTGTAGCCACAGGGACAGCTCCAGGGGCTCACACTTTCACCCAGGAGGCAGGGAGGGGGGGAGGGTGTCGGGTAAAAGAGAAGTTTTAAAGAAAGAGGGATGGGCTGCTAAGGCACCCTAAACTACAACGACTATAGTATTAACATTACATATCTGTTAATAGCCAGAATATCTATTGTTATGATTAAATAGGGTTTCTAAAGTGCTTGAGGCTGCTTGAAGGTTGTTGTCTCAAACAGAATAACCTTTCCCTCAGTTTCTTCATTGGCTAATGTTTGCTGTGCTGAACTGAACCAAAAATAATACTGGGTTAGTGATATTTAATTTTAGTTCATTTATCATGTTGGCTGTAATCACTTACCGAGGTTACTCAGTATTTTGGGCAAAGTCCCATTTCCTCTGTGTTTTCATCCCCTACCTGGGTTAGCGTGCCTTACATACTCTTCTGTTCATTCGCTTGTGGTGAATGAATGATAAATACATAGACTAACATGTGATCACTGAATTGTGTCTTCTTTTGAGATTCAGCTGGGGAAACTCGTAAGCTTCTGGGGAAAAGGGGGAGACAAGGACAGACCAATTAACTCATTGTATTGTTGAGGATTTGTAATCACTCTTACATAGTCTTTCCCGGGGACAAATTTTAATTTGTCTCTAAAGTTGATAATAAATGAGCTTGGATGTTTTTGTGTTTCTGTTGATCTTAGCCCAATTTATAGTATCTTAGATCTACATGCTAGGCACGTAATAAAGAATGACATGAGCAGGTTGAGAGGCAGCCTTGCTGGGGGATTAAAAACAGGGTAGGGCTGTGGCACCACACTGTCTGCCTGACTCCCAGCTCTGCCGTTACTGTGTGACCTTGGACAAGTGGTTGAACATTCCGTGCTCGCCGTCCTCGTGGGTAAGATAGAAATACGATACCCTCTGCCTTGCAGACTCCTTTTGAGGATTATTTCTAGAACAGCACTCGGACCCGTCCTTAATACCTACTAAAGCCACAATAAAGTTATCCAGTGTTACCATTTAATAAAAAAGTGGGTAAAAAGCTTGAAAAGCAACACATCATTGTTAAGTCAACATAGGTTTTCTTTTCCATGTGTTTGCATATTGTCCAGAAAGATGATTCCTGGACCTTGTGGATAAAGTAGAAAACAGGGATGAGTAGTGTTTATCATTAGATTCTGGGCTGGGAGGGTGATGATGGAGAAGATAACGGACGCTCGTTGGGTGTCAAGTATGTGTCAGGCATTTGATGTGAATTACCTCATTTTTCTCTCACGGTTCATTGGGATTCAGTCCAGATCTCGCCATGCTACTCTCCCTTCCAAATAAAATAAAATCCCTGCCTGTCTTTGTCCAGTGAACTAAGAAGGCAAGACTGTGGGTTTTAACACCTCTGTCCCTCACCAGTTCCGACCTAGGATGACCTCTCTGATGCCCTCTCTCCTCCTGCTTTTTACCTTAGCTTTCTGTACATTCTTTTTGGCCAACCTCATCTAAGGTCAGCTCTGCATGGCCCAAACCCTTTTGTGCCCCTGGGTGTTCCCCTGAGCTGTGCAATTCCTCTTGCTTTTGCCTTGTTTTCATTTCGTGGATCGGAAGACTATTTTTATTGTAGCTCTGAAGGAAAGACACCGAAATATCAGTGCTGCTTTAAGCATCCCACTGTTTGGGAACTGTTGCTGCATTCTCAAATTTCAGCAAAGCAACTGAGTTTTAAAAAGAACAGATCGATTTGAAGTTTCTTGTGTCCACACGTTTGCTTCTAGGAGAGTCGTTTTGGTAGGTCTAGGAGTAGCTCCATCTTCGTTCATAAAGCGTCAACCAACTACGGTGTGGTATATAGCCAGGTTAAGTGAAATATTACTGGCAATTGATGTTACGTGGAGGTTTTCCAGGACACTTTCCATCCGTCTGCTCCTGGGCTATTCAGTTTTACTTGTTTGAGCATTGCTTGGAAGTACATATCCTTACCGGGGACCGATAGATATTAAATAAACAAGGACACATGCAAACTTCTGGCCTTGCTCATTTACAAAGGCTTTCCTTAGAACAGATTGAATGCTATTTCTAAGATTTAATCAATGGGCCAAAATACGTCAGCATGATCTCCCTTCCTCTTCCCCTTACCTGGTCAGGGCTACGGAAATACCATTTATTCAATGATCACATTGCTTGTTTGTATTGCATTTGAGACCCTAGTTGTGCAGTCTTTCTTCTTTATCTGACTTGAAAGAACATTTCAATAGTGTTTTCAAGATCTTTTGAAGTTATCATTCCACTTTTGAACGTAAGAGTTACTCTTTCCCTCCAGACACATAATCTCTAATCATTTTCCTCATATAAAGTTGACAATTCATTTGTCTCCTAAGCAGTAAGACGTAACTGCCTCTGTGCACAATGAAAAATTGCAAAGTCTGAATTTATTGTGAAGCACATAGCAAAACTAATTGCATTTAACCACAAAAGCCTAATCAACATAAAAAATTAGAATATAGACAGTCCGTGAATGCTAGTGCCTGAAAGGACTTGAAAGATCATTTATTAACTTTGCAGCTTACAGATGAGAAAACCCTGTCCAGAAAGATTAAGAAACTTCTGAAGGTCACAAACTAGCTCCTGGCAAAGCTGGGTCTAAAATCCTTGTTTCTAGAATCGTCAAGCTTTTGTCTCTTAAACTAACCAACTTTCTCATATGTTATGAATTTTGAAAGAGAGAATGCCATGTATTTTTTTAATGTGATTTGCTGAAGGACACAGATGTTTTCAATCTTAGTACAAGATCAGGTCAAATGCTACCTATGCTAGGTAGGATTTGCAGATCTCACCCCAAGTTGATAGAACTTTTTACTGTCTGAATTCTCTTGTGACATTCTTCACCTGTCATAGGACACTTGCCTCTTCTTATCTTATGTTGCATTTATCTATGTCCTCTGACTTACCTTCTGTACTAGATGATGGACTGCTTAAGAGTTGAATTTCTACCTTTATATCTTTGTGATTTCCAAAGTATCCCATACACTGGCTGGTGCAGATACCGAATCTCAGTCTCTTTGTTTTCTCTCTCATCTTCCTCCTGCAAAATCACAGTGCCATATTCCAAGAATGTGTGAAAGGATGTTGACTCTTTTAATTTGAGGGCAGATTCTTGTTTGTTTTAAACCAATAAAACGATGATCCAGTGTAGATGACATGCAGAATATGCAGTAAATGAACAAGGGTCTATAACTTGACAGTATAGTGATATCGTACTTAATTTCATTACTTTGGGCTTTCAGTAAATTGAGCAGGGTGAAGTAAATCTCAAGCTGGTGGAATGTTTTAAATAAGCTTGAATTTATTTTTGCACTATACTTTTAAGAGAATTCACATTTATAACTTTCTCTTTTGTTGTCACCTCTAGAATTAGGAATAAAGCTAAGGTTTCACTGTAGCCGCTTACAGGAAAGTCAAAAATTGGGCAATATTATGTTAAAGACCTTTTCTAGCCTTTTTATGTCTTCATCCATTCATGCAGTCAAAAAATATTTATTGAATTCCAGCCATGTGCCATTCTGATGGTGGACCAGGCACTGGGGATACAGTGGTGAATAAAAGAAAGAAGCGATTCCCTTCCCTCAGGAAACTCATGTCATGACGAGGAAGACAAATAAGCTGGTGGGAAGTTCGAGTTGTGTGCTAGCTCTGACAGGAGAGGCCCATATACTCTGTCATCGGAGGGCAGCGCCGACTGCCTGGAGAAAATCTCAGCTGAGCCTCGAAGGGCAAGTAGGAGTTGGTCAGGTTGACGTGGTGGTGTTGTAAGAACATTCTAGACAGAGAGAACCACATGTATGCAGTCACAGAGGTAAGAAGAGCTCAGTGTGTTTGGGTACTGGGAAAAACCCAGAATATCTAAGTTTGGGGATGACAACCCAGGGATAGCGGGGACCTCAACACTATAAGAGTGCAATGGGCCTTCATGACCTTTCAGGAATGGGTGTTTTTTTTTTTTTTTTAAGATTTTTTTTTTAAAGATTTTATTTATTTAGAGAGAGAGATCACAAATAGGCAGAGGCAGGCAGAGAGAGAGAGGAGGAAGCAGGCTCCCCACTGAGCAGAGAGCCCGATGCGGGCCTCAATCCCAGGACCCTGAGATCATGACCTGAGCCGAAGGCAGAGGCTTAACCCACTGAGCCCCCCAGGCACCCCAGGAAAGGGTGCTTTTGATTTGGCGCCTGGTGCTTACTGCCAGGCAGAAATACGGTCCCATAAAATTAGATTTATAAATTTTTTTTTATTGTTAAATTTTTTTTTCAGCATTCCAAGATTCATTGCCCATTCCCCACACCCAGTGCTCCATGCAATAGGTTCCTTCAGTACCCACCACCAGGCTCTCCCATCCCCCCACCCCCTACATTTATAAATTTTTAACAGAAGCTTGGGGGCTAGAATTTTATGAGAAATTGATCTATTTTAAAATGTTGATAATTACTACAAATAAAGTTAAAAAACACTGTGTGGTCCAAATAAATTCCTTGCCTCAGGATCCATCCTGAGGGCACCAGTTGATAATCTCTGGTCTAGAACCTTGTTCAGAAGGGACAGTCCAGAGACCACCATCAGGACTACCTGTGAATTTGTCAAAATGCAAATTCTCAGGCCCAGCTTTACTTAATGAATCAAAAACTCTAGGGAGAAAGCCAGCAATCTGTGACAATCTGGTATTCAACAAGCCCTCCAGGTGATTCTGATGCAGCTCAAGTTTGAGAACCTTCGGTTTAGAGCCCTGCTGTCAAATATGGCAGCCACATGTGCTTAATACACATTTGAAATGTGGCTAGTCCCCAATGAGACATACTCCGTGTGTAAGATACATACTGGTTTTCAATTTTTTTTTATAAAAAAAAAAAATACCTCTAACTTTTATATTGATGACATGTTGAAATAGTATTTTAGGAATATATTGAGTTAAATATAGCATTATGAAAATTCTATTTCTTTTCATGTTTTATAATGCAGCTGGTAGGAAATTTAAAATTATATATGTTAGAGTTCCTCTGCTCAGTGCTAGTCTAGGATGTAGTTTGTGGGGGCTGGGAGCGTGGGCTAGTGGGGCTGAAGCAGGTAAGCGGAAACAAGCCTTACAGGACTTTGTAAGCTGTGCTAAAGACCTATACTTTGCTCCCAGGAAATCTTGAAATGATCTGAGCTGATGGGTAATATGATCAGTTTGGTATTTTAGAAAAACACTGAGCACAGGGAGCTCATGCAGTAGAGAGGAGCCAGCCTATCCACACAGGGACCAAATGGAGTAATTCAGCATGGGAAGGCTTACTGGCATTGACATTGGGGTGTTCAATTTAACATGATTTTTGGTGCATGTTACTCAGCTGGGTGGAGGAGAAGTGCTCACCCATAGATGAATAATATAATCTGTGTCCTCTTTTTTTTTTTTTTTTAAAGATTTTATTTATTTGACAGAGAGAAACACAGCTAGAGAGGGAACACAAGCAGCGGGAGTGAGAAAGGGAGAAGCAGGCTTCCCGCCGAGCAGGGAGCCCGATATGGGGCTCGATCCCGGGTCTCCGGGATCATGACCTGAGCCGAAGGCAGTCACTTAGCCAACTGAGCCACCCAGGCGCCCCTAATCTGTGTCCTCTAAGGAGCATTTGGTCCAATACAGAAAAGAGACACTGAGAGGCAGGCTTCAGTTCTAGTTGGAATCCTAGTTAAGAGAAAGGACTCTGGAGCTGGTCTGCTTGATGATTGGATCCCAGCTCTACTACTTAGCAGGTGCGTGACCCTGGGCAGGCCACCTCTCTGAACCTTCGTGAAATGGGAGTAATGGTGCCTACCGCAAAGATGTTGCAAAGATTTTAAGTGAATCTATATCTTAAACCTTTTATCTGTCTGTATATCTGTCTCTCTAAAAGCTTAGAGCAATACGCATAGTGAGCGATAAGCAATTATTCTCACAACTCAAGGGGGACTACAGAGGAGAAGGAGATGGGTTAAGGAATTAGCCTCCACTCTGAACTGAAATGCTGGTGTAATGTACTGTTTAAAATTCCTTGTATTCTCAAGACCAAATACAAGAAAATAGAATGAATGGTTTCTTGAGCTTAGGACCATCTTGACTTGACTTTCTTCATTTTGTTAGCTCATGTTACCCTGGTCTGCATCCTTAGCATTTTTGCCTTCCCTTCTCTCCAGGAACCTACTGCAAATTTCTCAGCCTTACCTAAATCATTACCATCAAATTCATTAAAGACCTTCAATATCCCCTCCTGTATATCTATTCCCATGTACCCTATGTCAGCCGGAAGAAGGAAGTCCAGTTTTGACCCTTGAACAATGTGGGTAGTTAGGGCCACGAACCCACTCCTTAGTAGAAAATCCATGTATAACTATGGATATGGATTCCCCCCAAACTTAACTACTTATAGCCTACTGTTGACCAGAAGCCTTACTGATAACATGAAGTCAGCAACACATATTTTATACGTTATATGTATTACACATTGTATCCTTATAGGAAGGTAAACTAGAGAAAAGCAAACATTAAGAAAATCTTAAGGAGTAGAAAATACATTTACAGGACTGTATTAACAGTAATAATAATAATAATAAAATCCGGGCATAAGTGGACCCAGGCAATTCAAATCCACGTTGTTCAAGGTTCAACTTTAATGACTCTTTCTGAGACCCTTTCAGGACAGTGAGGTGAACGTTAATCTTCCAGGATCACTAAGGGAGAGAGGATTGGGCAAGTAAAAAAGAAGCTTGAGGGCAGGCATTTCTTGTCAAATATTTGAAATCTGCCCGTTCTAAGCACACCCTACCAATGGAAGATGGTGGGTGGCTTGCCCATGGCCTACCGAGATTAAAATTCCAAGAGCAGTTTGACGTGTCTCTATCTCTCCTGGGTCTCATACCTAATTTCACATCTTCCACCAAACCTTCAGGTTCCCTCCATAGCATCTGCTCCCACCCTCCTTAGAGCATTCATCACTTTTGGCAACAATAAATAAGCTCAACTAGAAATAATCAGAATATCCCATCAATATGGAACTGTTTAGGTAGGTTATAATAACAACATGATGGAACATACTTGCATTGCTAGAAAGTATGAGGCAATTCTTTATGCACTGATATGAAGGCTCTCCAAAATAAATAAAGTGAGAAAATGAACAGTGTACATAACTTTGCTACATGTGTGTGAAGGAAAGGGGGAAAATACGGAATATTTTACTGACGTTCAGACATCATCAATTGTAGATGCATTACGATTTTCTCTCTAAAAAGGGGGAAATTGCTGCAAAGGAGATTATGACATCACAGATTAAAGAACATTAATGTGTTTTTATAGATGTAAAAACATATGAGTTTTAACGTTGACAAAACATAATGGTATTTGCCTGGTAAGCACATGGGATACTCTAGTTAGTATCAAATCCTCTCGGATGGGTGGGAACTGGAGCTTTTCTGTTCATGGGCTTGTCACTCTGCCTAGTCCGCAATGACCGCAGAACTCTGGATACACCTCTACGAGTCACCAAAGGAGGCCAAAGAGGGGTGTGTTCATAGGTTGGTGTCTTTCTTTGGTATACATCTTTTGCACCGTTCGCTTGCTGGTTTGGGAATGAACAGCGAAACCACTTAGAACCAGGTCCACTTTGCGATTCCTATCCATCCTGCAACAGAAGAGATGCTGTGGTTGGCTCTTGCTCAGTCTTACAGAGCAGACCAAAGAGTTTGGCCCTCGGTACGTGATGAGGCCATGACCTTGATCATGGGCCATGGAGGACAGATTGAAGGTAGCGGAGTGGCCAGGGAGGGGTCCTGCTTGTAGGGGAGATGCAAACATGTACTCGGATTTACCCTTGCTGATATTTCCCCTAGCCCTGAGCATAGGACCTGGTGTGGGATACCCTCTGTGTGTTTTATAAAGGAAGATCATCAGAGCAAAGTCGTAGGCTGAAAAGTGGGAATACTCTTTGAAAGCCCTGGAAACCATATTCGACTCTAGGGAAATGTTTCCCATTTAGACTGTTTATTGAGGACTCAGACTCTCAAAAATGTTCTTAGTGAGTCCATAGAAATTCTGCAAGGTCGTATGGGTTGATTCATACTGAAGAGGAAAGTGTGCTTAGAATTAGACACCTCAAGTATGTCATGCCCTGCAAATACAGAGCAATCCCTTAGCCCGGCTGTAGGACAAAGAAATCTTATGGGGTGGCTTTGGCACTATTAGGGTGGCTCTTTTCTAAAAGTATTTCTGTATAGGGCCCATGCTTGACTCAATGAAATATGGAGGCTCTTATAAAATTTATTTTTACCGAAATACAGCTGACACACGTTACATCAGTTTTGGCTGTAACAACACAGCGAGGTGACAAGTCTATACATTATGTTGTGCTCACACGAGCGGAACTGCCATCTGTCGCCATACAACATTATCACAGTACCAATGACCGCTGCCTATGCTGCACCTTTTATTCCCGTGACTTAACTTACAAATGGAAGCCACTACCTGCCATGGCCCTTCACCGAAGCATTTGCCCATCTTCCTGCCTGCCTCCCCTCCAGCTACCATTCATTCAGTGTATTTATGGGCCTGTTTCTACTTTTGTTTGTTCATTTGTTTTATTTTTTAGATTCCACATATAAGTGAACTCATATGGTATTTGTCTTTCTGACCTACTTCACTTAGCATGACATTCTTTAGGTCCATCTGTGTGGTTGCAGATGGCAAGCTTTCCATCTTTTTATGGCTGAGTAATAGTCCATATATACATGTTTATATGTACCCATATATATGTATAAATATATGGATTATTATGGTATATTAAATGGGCCCTATACGTCCACGGTACGTTCCCACCACCAGGGCACAGGTGTTCCTTTTTCTCCACATCCTCATCAAAACCTGTTATTTCTTGTGTCTTTTGCTTCTAGCCACTCTGATCGGTGTGAGGTGATAGTATCTCATTGCGGGTTTGATTTGCATTCCCCTGAGTGATGAGCATCTCTTCATGTGTCTGTTGGCCCTCTGTAGATCTGATTTAGAGAAATGTCTGTTCATCTTCTCCCCATTTATAAATCTGACGTTTTTGGTAGTAAGCTGAATAAGTTCTTCATGTATGTTGGATGTTAGCCCCTTATTGTATATGTGGTTTGCAAATATCTTCTCTCATTCAGTAGATTGATGGTTTCCTATGCTCTACAAAAGCTTTTTATTTTGGCGTAGCCCCAGTAGTTTATGTTTCCTTTTACTTCTGTGCCTGAGGAGAAATACCTAGAAAAATGTTGCTAAGGCCAATGTCAAAGAGATTACTGCCCATGTTTTCTTGGAGTTTTGTGGTTTCCGGTCTCATATTTAGGTCCTTAACCTGTTTTGAGATTATTTCTTTATTATTATATTCAATTTTTGTATAGAGTGTGAGAAAATGGCCCAGTTTCTAGTTTCATTTTTTACATATAGCTGTCCAGTTTTCCCAAAACTCTTTATTGAAGAGACTGTTTCCCCCCATCATATACTCTTGCCTCCTTTGTAGTAGATTAATTGACCCTATAAGCGTGGGTTTATTTCTGAGCTCTCTATTCTGTTCTCTTGATCTGTATGTCTGTCTTTGTGCAAGTCCCATGCTGTAGTGATTGTAATACCTTTGTAGTAGCATTTGAAATTGGGATTGTGATATTTACAGCTTTGTTTTTCTTTCTCAAGATTGTGTTGGAGATTCAGGGTCATTTATGGTTTCATACATATTTTGATTATTAAAAGGCTCTTAAATGAAGCTATATCATTTCTCCAAATCAACCAGTCTAAAAAATGCTAGAATAAATATGAATTATCTGGAATTATTTGAATGTGAATTACTACTATCAGGCTGCCCTTCTCTGGGGGATTTTATCCTTTGGGGGGGGGTTACACTCCAAGTTATGGGACATGCCAAACTACTTAGAGAAAACCTGTGGTATTTCTATTAAACCTCAGCAAACATTAAACTCATAGCTTCACTGCAGAGAGGTGATTTACAGCTAGCTCTCACCCTTATGAACCAGCTTCCCCACGGGCTTACCAGGCTGAGCATATTTCTTCAGTAGCCCAGGGGTGGAGAATGATCTTGTGTTGAGATTCCTGTCAGCAGAGGGGTCTGGCGAAGAACTAGACCTCACACCCTTTAGTTCCCAAACTTTGCCTTAGAGCATCCAGAAAAGCCCTGACTGTTTTACAAAATTTAGTAATGGCGCAAATATGAGCTCTTTGCTTTCTGAAGACCTCTCAAAAAACAAACAAACAAACAAAAAAACCTTTCCACATGCAACTAAATTATTGAGCGTAAGCTTCTCTTTTAAACTCTTTTCAAACTTGTAAACTTGGCGGGAGGAGAGTGGCAAAGTGAAGTAATTTTGCAGGGCCTCTTAAAATTATTTTTAGGGAAAGTAAGTGCCTAGTAGGTTTGGCTTAACTAACTAAACAAACATGACTGAGAAACAATCAATTTTAGTCTTTGTTTGTTTTTTTGTTATTAAAGTCCTGTGTAATTGGAAGGGAAACATTTCTAGCAGTGACTTAAATGTAATCTGCTAATTTGTATTTAAAAAGAGAGACAAAAAATTATAGTCAGAGTGAGTTTAATGATTTTTCTAGAATTATTGATAATGGCCTACCGCTGCCACCCCCCAAAACCAAAAACCAAAACAGCCTCCAACTGGTAGCAACTCAAATGTCTGTTAAAAGAGTAAACATTATCTAAATTACGACACTTCATTGGGAGATCACACAGCTATTAAGAAGCATGAGGATTGGGGCACCCGGGTTGACTTTGAGTGCTTGACTCTTGGTTTCAGCTCAGTCCGGAGTTGGGCTCTGTGCTCAGCGCAGAGTCTGCTTAAGTTTCTCCTCCGTCCTCTGCCCCTGCCCCCTACCCCCTTTGCTCTTTCTCAAGTAAATAATACATCTTTAAAAAGAATGAGTATCAAAGTGGTGATAGCATTTTGCCTTCACACCAGCATGCATGAGTTCCAGTCGCTCCACATCCTGTCAGCACTTTCCATTGACAGTCTTTGATTTTCGCCATTCTAGTGGGCGTGTAGTAGGATCTCACTGTAGTTTCGTTTTGCTTTTGTTAAATGATGAGAGATAGGGAACATCTTTTTTCATTCTTTCATGTTGTTACTGGGCATTCAAATATCTTCTTCTGTCTTTTCAAAATATTTTGCTCACTTTTCTATTGTATACTTTGTCTTTTTAGTGAACGATAAGAGATCTTTATACGTGCTCCTTGAATAAGTTCTTTTTCAGATACCTGCTTGCAAATATTTTTTCCTACTTTGTGACTTACCTTGTCTTTTTTTTTTTTACTGAGAGAGCAAGTGGGGGAAGGAGGGGGAGAGGAGGAAAGGGAGAGGGGGAGAGAGAGAATCTCAAGCAGCCTCCCAGCTCCGTAGAGAGCCTAACTTAAGAGTCCGACACTCGGGCACCTGGGTGGCTCAGAGGGTTGAGCCTCTCTGCCTTTGGCTCAGGTCATGATCTCAGGGTCCTGGGATCGAGGCCCACATTGGGCTCTCTTCTCGGCAGGGAGCCTGCTTCTTTCTCTCTCTGCCTGCCTCTCTGCCTACTTGTGATCTCTCTCTCTGTCAAATAAATAAAATCTTAAAAACAAAACAAAACAAAACAAAACGAGTTGGACACTCAGCTGAAAGCCCCCCAGGTGCCCCACCTTGTCATTTTCTTAACTGTATTTTTCAAAGAGAAAAAATTTTTTTAATTTTGAAAAGCCTGTTTTATCAACATTTTCTTTTGTGGTTTATGCCTTTTGTGTGTGTGTCCCATTTAAGAAATCTTTGTCTAAACCAAAATCATGAAGGCTTTTCTCCTGTGGGTTTTCTATTAAAAATACAATAGTTTAGCTCTGATATTTAACACTCATTTTGATTCATTTTCAGTTCACTTTTGTGTATGGTATGAGGTATAAGAGTTTACACATTTATTTTCCCTCAGATAGTCAGTTGATATTACCTTATAAAGTTAAATCTTCCCATAGAATCCAACAATCTTATTCCTCAATATTCACTTACAAGGCTTGAAAACATGTTAATACAAATATTTGTACCTCAATGTTTACAGCAGCATTATTTATGATAGTCAAGAACTACAAACAACCCAAAATGTCTACCATGTAGCAAATGGATAAACAAATTGTGAGATATTCATATAGTGGCTCACTACTCATTAATAAAAAGGCACAAAACACATATTTAACATAAATGAATCTCAAAAATATTATGGTAACTGAAAGAAATCAGACACAAAAGACCACATAGTGTACATTCCATTTATATGAGATTCTAGAAAAGGCAATACAATAGTGACAGAAAGCACATCAGTGGTTTCCTAAGTCTGAGGGTCAGGGGAAGAAATTGACCACCAAGGGGTATGAGAAAAATTTTGGGATAATAAAGATGTTTTATATCTTGATTGTAGAGATGTCTACATCACTGCATATAACTGCCCAAGCTCTACTTTTAAAATGGGCACATTTTATTGTGTATAAATTATATCTTAATAAATCTGGGCCAACAACATAGAACGTCTAAAGGAAATAAATTAAAATCTTAAGAGTGATTCTCTCTGGGGCACACCTGTGCGACGCAGTCGGTTAAGCATCCAAGTCTTGATTTCAGCTCAGGTCATGAGATCAACCTCCAAGTCTGGCTGCAATGCTTAACATGAAGCATGCTTAAGTCTCTCCCTCTCCTTCTGCCCCTTCCTGCCATGCACATTCTATCTTCTCTTAAAGAAAAAAAAAAGTGATTCTCTCTGCAGAGCAGACACTTTAATCATATTACCATATAATGACCCTCTATGTCTGATAATTTTCCTTGCTCTGCTTTATCCGATATTATAGTTACTCCATCTTTCTTCTGATTTGTGTTAGCATGCGGTATCTTTCTCTTTTTCTTTACTTTTAGTCTATATGTGTCTTGTCTACAAGAAACCCTTTTTTTTTTAGAATTTTTTTTTAATTGACAGAGAGAGAGATCACAAGTAGGCAGAGAGGCAGGCAGAGAGAGAAGAGGAAGCAGGCTTTAACCCACTGAGCCACCCAGGTACCCAAGAAACCCTTTTTAAATGCCAACATTGACTTGGGTCTTGTTTTGTGGTCCAGTGGGACAATATCTGTTTTTTAATTGGTGTGTTTAAATGATTGATGTTTTAAGTGGTTAATGATATATTTGGATTAGTAGCTACTATATTTTCTATTTGTTGCTTTTGTTTTGTTCTGTTTTTGTTTTTTGTCTTTCTTTACCTATTTAGTTTTAATTATTTCGTATGATTCCATTTTCCCCCTCTCACTGTAAAATTTATTTCTACACACACACACTTTACATTTTTTCCATTGGTTGCCTTACAGTTTACAATATGCATTTACAACTAAGGCAAGTCCCCTTTCAGATAACACTATAACCACTATCTGGGAAGAGCAAGGTGTTTATTGTTGTTTTTAGTCTGTTTGTTTTTTTCTTTTGTTTTTTAAAGATTTTATTTATTTATTTGACAAGAAAGATATCACAAGCAGGCAGAGGCAGGCAGAGAGAGAAGAGGAAGCAGGCTCCCTGCCGAGCAGAGAGCCCGATGCGGGCCTCGATCCCAGGACCCTGAGATCATGACCTGAACTGAAGGCAGAGGCTTTAACCCACTGAGCCACCCAGGCGCCCTGTTTGTTTTTTTTAAGATATTATTTATTTGAGACAGAGAGAGAGCGTAAGCAGGGGTGAGAGGGAGAAGTAGACTCCCTTCTGAGCTGGGAGCCCAACATGGGGCTCCATCCCAGGGCCCTGAGATCATGACCTGAGCTGAAGGGAGATGCTTAACCAATTGAGCCACCAAGATGCTTTGCAGAACAAGTATTTTATATCGAAGTATTTCCAGTGCCCCCCTCCCATTCCTTATGACACGGTTGTCATTCATCTTTCCATAAGCTCTAATCATGGAATACATTGTTGCTATTTTTATCTCAAACAAACTCTTCACCTGTTTGATCAATTGAGAATAAAAAAACATGACATTTTCATTTTACCTTCGCTTATTCCTTTTCCCAGGGCTCTTCCTTTCTTACGGTAGATCCAAATTTCTGATCCATACGGTTTTCTTTTTCTCTAAAAAAACCTTCTTTTGACATTTCTTACAAAGCAGGTCACCTCCCTCAATTTTTGTATTTATTTCTCTTTCCCTTTGGGAGGATAATTTAGCAAGGTACGGAATGCTAGGTCGGTGACTCCTTCAACACGTTAGATATTTCTCTTCACTCTCCTGTACCGTTTTTGAGGGAGAATTCCAATGTAATACCTGTTATCGCTCCTGTGTAGGTAAGGTTTCTCTTTCCACCCACACACATGGTGACTTTTTCCAGGTTTTTTCTTTTAATTTTCTTTAGTTTGAATATGATATGCCTACATATAGATTTTTTTTCTTTGACCTGCTTGGTTTTCTTTTTTTTTTATTTTTAATTTAAATTTGATTTAGTTAACATATCACATATTATTAGTGTCAGGGGTAGAATTCAGTGATTCATCAATTACCTATAACACCCGGTACTCATTATAGGATACTCGTTAATGCCTGCCCATCACCCAATTACCTGATACCCCACCCACTTCCCCTCTGGCAACCCCCAGTTTGTTGGTTTGTTTTTAAAGATTGTATTTATTTGACAGAAACACAGAGAGGTAACAGAAGCAGGCTTCCCGCCGAGCAGGAAGCCCGATATGGGGCTCAAATTCGGGACTCTGGGATCATGACCTGAGCCGAGGGCAGTCACTTAACCAACTAAGCCATCCAGGCGCGCCCCTCCCCCAGTTTGTTTCTTATAGTTAAGAGTTTCATATGGTTTACCTCCCTGTTTTCAACTTATTTGTCCTTCCCTTCCTCTGTGTTCATCTGTTTTGTTTCTTAAATTCCACATACGTGTGAAATCACATGGTATTTGTCTCTCTCTTAGTTCTCTAAGCATAATGCTATTTCTATACACGTCATGGCAAATGGCAAGATTTCATTCTTTCTGATGGCTGAGAAATATTCCATTATATATACATTCACATCTTTTTTAATCCTTTCATCTGTCGAGGGACATCCGGGCTCTTCCCATAGTTTGGCTGTTGTGGAATGGCTGCGAACATCAGAGTGCAGGTGCCCCTTCGAACCACCTATTTGTGTCCTCCGGGTATACGTAGTAGTGGCATTGCTGGCCCATACCGCAGGTCTCTAGTTTTAACTTTTTGAGGAACCTCCATACTGTTTTCCAGAGTGGCTGCACCAGTTTGCATTCCCCCCATTTTCTTTAAGTTTCCTGGATCTGTCATTTCCTGTCTGTCATGTTTTGGGGAAATTCTCAGTCATTATTGCAGCAAATATTTCTTCTTTTCCTTTTCTTCTTTTTCTTCTGATATTCCCATTATGTATATGTTACATCTGTTGTAATTGTTTTGTGTTCTTGGATGCTGTTTTCTTTCTTTTTTGTTTGTTTGTTTTTCCACTTTGGATTTCAATTTTGGAAATTGCTATTGATGCTTATTCAAGCTCAGTGATTCTTTCCATGGCTGTGACCAGTCTATGAATGAGCCTATCTAAGGCATTCTTCATTTTTGGTAGTGTTTTGTTTTGTTGTGTTTCTAGTATTTCCTTTTGATTCTTTGAATTTCCATCTCCCTGCTTAAATTACCCATATTCTTTCATGTTTTCCACTTTTTCCATTAGTGCCCTTACCATATTAGTTAGCTGTTTGAAATTCCCTGTCTGATAATTCTAACATCTTTGCCATGTTTGTTTGTTTGTTTGTTTGTCTTTTAGTGTGCTGTATAATTGTTGTGAATGCGATATGACATGCTAGGTGAAAAAATAATGTACTAGATAAGTAGGTCTCAGTGTGAGATTTTGAATATTCATGTAATAGGTAGATTGGCCTTAGTTTTAGTTTTATCTGGTGTCTTTTTTGGCGGGGGAGGCGTCTCCTTTGTTATCTTTGGGTTTCCCTAGGGACATTAAAAACACCACCTGCGATGCATAGTGTTTTCCGTTGTAGTATTCGGCTACTATCTAGCAGCCCTAATGGTGTGGTGAGGGGTTGGGGGAGAAGCCCTGTTCTCCAGGCCCCTGCTCAGGTCCCAGTCTTTTGGAGAGTCTGTGCCCCTGGGCTGTGGCCTTCACAGGTGCTTCTCAGATTGTGTTCCCCCCTTTAGAAGAGACATCGGGGCTAGAGGATACTAGAGTCCGGTATTTCCTTTCTTCTGCCTTGGTTAGGCTCTGGTAAAATAGTTCCAGTGAGGACAGACCTTGTTAAAAAGAACAGAATATTCTAGATATATTTAAAAACAGCTACTTTCCCTCTCTTTGTGTTCCAGACTGAGGATTTTTTTTGTTTGTTTGTTTTGTTTTTTCCTGTCCTTACTGTGAAAATGTGATGGGCTCCAGGAGGTAAAAGTCAGACTAGTGTGGGGCCCCTCCTGACACTGGATCCCGGGTGTTTTGGCCTTTCTAAAGTCCACCCGGAGCCTCCAAGAATTCCTTAGTTACAGATTCAGTTCTCCTCAGGCGGCTTTTGGCCTTTTGCTCCGGAGAACCCAGCGGGGACTCTGTATCCGCCTGCGTCCTCACCTGCCGTCCTCACCTGCTGAGGCACCGGCCCCAGTTTGCTCTGTGACTCCAGTTGTCTGGGCCATCGAAGAAGAATGGTTGATTTTCCGCGTGTTCGGCTTTATGTTGTGTGAATGGGAGAGAGGGCGTCCCGGCCCCTGAAATGCCAGCCAAGAAACACAGAAGTTGAAGTGCTTCTCTCTGGTGGATAGGCTGTCAGTGATTTCTTCCTTTGTACCGTCCCTTACCTTCTACATTTCTACAATGTGCATGTATTCCTTTTAAAAATGGGCAGGAAAACATGTTCTTTTCATATAGAAAAAAATTAAAAATGAGTTTAATCTCTGTTGATATGGAAGAAAATAAGGCAAGTCTCAGAGAGTAGTATGGTGCTTAAAAAAAAATAAGAATAAGAAACAGGAACTTCTATCCCTCCTCCACAGCTTACCATCTACATTAAAATGACTTTACAATTCCACTGTGTCATTAGCACAATGTTAGTACTCAGGGAGACTCTTCCCAAGCAAATTACTATTGTTCATTGCATGAACTTCCCAAAGGACACATGAACTCTTCCATAAAGGACCCAAACTGATAATTAAGCCCTAAGACCCTTTGACTCTCCACCCCAAATCCTTGCTTTACTACTTCCCCCAATCCTAAATTATTCTATCATGATCTTTCTGCAATTGTAAACGAATCCCCACATTGAAAGACATACCTTAAATCAAATTTCAGGGAAGTCCAACCTTGACCTTTGCTCTCAAACGACCAGAGCTCCATCTAGGTGGCATAGGCTTGTCCTGTCCGCAGGCGGTGCTGGTGACAGCTGGAGGGCTGGCCTTCCACCACATATATGACTGGATGTGTTTATGTGAACAAGAAGAAAGGGACAGAAAGAACCACATCAGGCTATTAAAGCTTGACTGCCTGGTGGGGGTAAATTAAAAATTTTTTGGTATTTCCCTAGTTGTGGTGGGCCCATGTCTGTTTTCTAATGGACTTTAATTAAACTTCTGCAAGACCGTTTAGAAAACACATATATTTGCTGGAGGGACTATGCCTTCCATTCTCTTTGAAGTTTAGAATCCCACAGTGAGCCTTGCTTCTTGCTTCATAATAGTACTTGGGCTCACAAAGGCTTCTTTCTTGTACACA